>JAVTVY010038024.1:0-15743 GCA_036873755.1 Hanleya hanleyi | reverse complement strand
ATTAGTGGCTCCCCTAGCTCCAAAACGTCTATTTTCATAACCTTTGGCCACCGCGCATGCGCAGAATGTCGATATTTCAACCCCACACCCAGCCCATCAGATGCCCCTTCACGAATGCTTCACTTTGATACCTCACTCGACCCCATTGGACCATTAGGGGCGCCCCTAGCTCCAAAACGTCTATTTTCATACCCTTTGGCCACCGCGCATGCGCAGAATGGTGACAACGCCCGAGCCGCTAGTCCAGTCCGATGCCCCTTCACGAAGGCTTCACATTGATACCTCATATGATTCCATCGGCCCATTAGTGGCTCCCCTAGCTCCAAAACGTCTATTTTCATACCCTTTGGCCACCGCGCATGCGCAGAATGCCGATATTTCAACCCCACATCCAGCCCATCAGATGCCCCTTCACGAATGCTTCACTTTGATACCTCACTCGACCCAATCGGTCCACTAGGGACCCACCTAGGTGACAAAACGTCTATTTAGGTATTCCCCGTATACATTAACACCATGGGGAAAAACCCCAGACAAACAAGTCTATACATGTCCATGTGACGGATTTGAAAAAAATACTCGCTTCTGATTGGACAACTTGAGCTGGTGGCGCCCCCTATCGATCGAAATTTGAGGGTTCCCGATTGCGATTTAACATGGACCAACAGATGGCGAATTTTCCCGGTGCCCCAAAAATGTGACTCGAAAAGCATGCTATATACTACTGACGCGTATATCGTGAAGATCTACAGGTGGAATGACTTAGGTAATATGCAGAACCTTCTTGTTAATTGATATTCAGAAAAAAGCGATAGCTGATCATTTCAAATCTGGAATCATCTCTGTCATCGTGTTGCCAAGTGGAAAAGAGTCCAACAATGATGTTCCATTCTGCTTTTTCTGTATCTCCTCAATCCAAAGAATTGATAAGACACCGGACACGAAGACCGTGCTTCAGCTAACGTTTTATTGGATTTGAGAATTTTCTAATTGACCGATTTTACTACCATTTGTTATTAAATTACTCGCTTAAATGTATGGTGCTGATTGAAGCTATCAACAAAAAACTGACTAGTCCAGTCGATGATATTTCCACCACAGCTTGTTGAATTCCGGGCCTAACACTGATTTGCAATTGAATTTACTTCACCTAATATCTCGATGGCTGGCAACCACCAGGATCCTGCATCGGGTTAGTATCATCGAATAAGATTTATTGCTTTGCCACTTAATTTTTCATCCGGAAAAAAAGTAAAATGACAGAGATTGCGACACTTTCGAGACAAAGTATTGTTCCGTGTAGAAAGGAAGCCAACGCTATATTAACTGCGATTCACATAAACATGTCACCTGCCATATCAAAACTGTTTGCCTGATCAGAACAGGAACCGGACTTGAACAGCCACAACAAATACACCACAATGCAACTGATTCCTCCTATCAGACAATGTAGTTTATACATTTAGGTAACATACGTTGTCAAAAATGCACGGGAAGCTCGATTTGTCTCACTCATTGGTTGTTCATGTGGTTATATTTGAACACCAACGCTTGAAGTACATGTACGTCGAGGTACATCTCAATCACAAACTTCGGCCCATCGTGGAAATGTTATCAAAGAAGGGAAAATGATAAAAATTTCTTCCACATTTCTATATTGAAAGCATATCCTTGTTTCATTATTTGTTGCGATGTTTGTGTTGTCCTAGCCATGTGATATTATAGCACGGCTTGTGTCATCAGCTGGTACCTTCCCTTCACCTTTCTCCATTTGAACTTGCGATCCGGATACGAACAAATCGGGTCCAAGACGTGACGCTTTCTAGGGACATCAAGCTTAAAATAGTTTATTGATCCGTCGAATGAAAGCTTTTTTTCTAGGCACACAGCAAACACTCATGCAATATTATCTAACAGACGAGTACATACACAACCTAAATAATTTAGGGTGTCTTCTTTTACTTATCCTTTAATGTTTGTTGGTTTACTTTGTCGAAGAATGAAAACACTAATGATTTTTTTGTATGGAAACATCACTCAGTACATTAAGGTATTCTTCTAGTTTTAGTAGACTAGATTCAAATGTTCAAAGAGAAATCCAGTATTTTCAATCACAGAGTTTGAATACACCAAAACGGTTTGTCTTTTTGGGTTATATGTCATAATGTCTGATATTCATTGAACAGTCGCGACCCATTGTAGCGTTATCGAGTCCATAATGTACCACTACTTCAATCTCATTTGAACATGTCATCGGAGCTTAATTTTGAAGCAGTTTATCAAATTTAGAGATTGCCAATGTTAGATGGTTAATCAATCTGCGGCATGCGTGAGTGGTAATTTAGGGAGATTCGTTACCTTTCACACCCAAAAACGTTGATGGTAAAGGCCCCTAAATAACACACACACAGACAGAGAGAGAGAGAGAGAGAGAATTAGGGTTTAACGTGGCGTTCAGCAATATTTCAGCTATACAGCGACGACCTAAATAACAGTCTTATATTGGAGTACTACTTGATGAAACAACATATCCAAAAATAAGATATTTTGACCATGTAACTTTTCATATAAATCAGGGTTGAATGAGAGAATCTAAGAAATAACATGGATTTGAATGGTATTTTAGGATGCAGTCAAAAATGTCCACTCAGAATGCTATCTTAGATTTTTGTTGTTGATTTCTTTCCTTATATTATTGCCGCATGTATTACTGATTGAAATTAGTCACAAACATGGATCCTTCACCATGCTGATTTCAGGTAATATAGATAAAAGCCAAAATCGCATGTTAAAAGATAGAAGAAAACTTCAAATACGAAGTGTACGTTGGCTGAAAATCAAATGTAAATTTCAGCTTTCCCGTCAGATAGTTGAAATTTTATGTGTTGATGCCTGTGTGAAGAGATATTCTTGGTTCACAATTAATCCTCAATGGATATGAATGCTCATTTGTCTATAATTTTAGGTCTTATAGGAAATATCGGATGACATCCGCTAACGAGCCTCATTAAGCCTCGTTATTGATTTGTTAAATAGTCCACCTTGATCCATATCAGTAATTGTTTTAAACAGTCACAATCAAAGCGTGATAACGACTTCACAACGAAATCATATGGATTAAGAATACTGATCAGCGATACGGATTTGATATTTTTGGAACATGATGATGTTTTGCTGGCATCATTGAAAACTGTTGACCGCTTGTCTCTTGCAGGAAACTAGCTTAGTTTTATGTATATTATGTGCTAACGCTATTATATGAATTAGGTCTTTGAATTATAGACGCCGAAATTCTTTAAAGGATTTTTATCATTATGTGTCAGAAGAGTTAGTACTTAACTAAGAATTTAAAAAAAAAAATTCCTTGTCCCATGTGGGTATATTTAAGCCTTTTTAATTAAAGACCTGTAGCTCAATTTCTGCCAGTTAACCCGTTAATGAGCTTAGGCGTCACGTGACCTTGCGATGTCAGACAGGCGACCGTCTCCTGCGGGCAGTTGTCTGAGCTATATATTAAGCTGTGGATTTGCAATTACTCCATCGCGTATATCGCTGTATAATTAATCGAAAATGATGATCTATATACAGAGGACATAAATGGACATCTTGACGTTCAAACCACAACCTTTTTTCTGCTCGTTTGTACAACCGCAGGCGGCACAATACGGCATTTTGGAGTCAATTTACACTGCTATTTATAAGGCGGTAGTATTCTCGATTCGAATTGTGAAGAAGCCCACAAAATCACAGTTCAGAAAAAAGCCGATAATTGGATTTGTCACAGCTGATTAACTCTCTCCCAGTAGATAAATAAACAAATTGCTTATGGATAACAACTTCTAGTTTATTCAGGACGACGTTTCGATAGAGGTACTAGTATCGTTCTCAGGTCAATGACATCAATGATTGAAATTGTAGTTTAAGGGCCGCTTCCCATACGGATTTTGCGGCCCAGATAGATGTTTTATTTAACTTTCACGGTACATTTCTTCGTTAATTTAATATCTTTTGCGGCACTAGATATTAAAATAAATAATTAAATAATAAATGACAATGAGAGAGCAGAGGGAAATATAAATACAAGTAAAGAAGAGTCGCTATCTACAAGTTGGTAAGTCTGTTATTGGTTAGGCTATGCTGATAAATATGTGTTGTAATCGCGTGGATGATTCCTTTGTCTTGGTACCCCTTCGTACACACAAAGCCGTCCAGAAAAAACTGGGAGAACCAGGGCGTCTTCAGGATTTTTCGAGGTGACTTCCCTAACGGCGCCCTTGGGAACAGGGTAGGTTCTTCCAGAAATCTGTGCCTGTATTTGACATCAATTTGATTGAAATTGCAGTTTAAGGGCCGCTTCCCGTACGGATTTCGCAGCCCATCAACTCAATGTTTTATTTTAATTACACGTTACATTTCTTAGTTTGTTAAAGATGTTTACAAGCGCTGTATTATCAAATAAACAAATAAATAAGTAAATAAATATATAAATAAATAAATAAATAAATAAATTAAGTAAATAAATAAAATTTGACATCAATAAATAAATAAGCAGTATATATACAGTTCCTTGAGTAAATGTCAACAGTATGATACCAATAGTATTATACCAGGTGAGAAATATTTTATAGGACAGGATTAGACTTGTGGAGATGGCTGGATTAATTAACAAGGCTTCAAGGCACGGTGGGGTTTCTGGATCAGTAGGTCATACGCGCTGGGGATGAATATATACTGCTTATTTATTTATTGATGTCATTGACTTGAGAACGATACCTGTATCAAAACGTCGTCCCGAATAAACTAGAAGTTGTTATCCATAAGCAATTTGTTTATTTATCTACTTCCCAACTTCTAAATGCCACGAAAAGAAATCTCTCCCAGTATGTAATCCATACTAAATTGCTACCTGTCATTAGCGAGCTCTCGCGCCTGTGACGTCACAGATTGGCGGCCTCGCTTTCATTCCACAAATATGCATATCTGACTGGGAGCTGAATAGAGCTGCCAAAAAGGCTTAAATACGCCCACAAAAAGGAAAACAATTTAAAAAAATTTCTTAGTTAAGTACTAACTCTTCTGACACATATTCCAGAGAAAAAATATTGATAAAAATCCTTTAATGGATCACGGCTGAATATTGAATGACGGACTAGACGCTTTTTACCTCTCGAAATCTATATGATATTTGCCGGATGCTAGAGAGAAAACAATGTGAAACAAATGTAAACAAATCTTCACAGGAGTCATTACTGGTTCTTGTGATGTTTTAGATATGCAGTCAGAATTTTTCAACCGCCTCTATTTGTCGCGTTCCCGAAGGAATCGTCAAGAGGGTATTCGTCTCGATATATGGCAAAGCATAATCACCAATGCCCACGTGAAAAAATTAAAACAGCGAATCGCCATTTATCGCTCCCTCGATGGGAGGAAACTCCAGTTGCGTTCCACGAGATTCCAGCTTGCAGAATACAAACTGTTTTTATGAAACCTTAAAGGAATGGCGACAGTTCCAGAAAAGATCCTCCTGAGAGAGGTGGATTATCTTCTTGTCATCTTGTTACTTGAGACAGTGAACAGCAAACTCACACGTCTCATACACCCAATGAATGCCATTGAATAATATTAGTAGCTTTGCCTATTAATTTTACATCCAGGCTAAAATGAAAATGGCGGAAAATGCGACCTTTTCTTAGTCTCTAGGTATAGTTGGAGTAGAGAAGAATTTGCAGTTTATTGCGAATTTTTAGAATTATTGAAACTATACAAGTTTGGAAATAATTTCAGAATATTGCAAGAATGTTTTAATATTTGGACATTTTAAATACTGAATATACAAAAACAAGTTTTCACACAATTCGAAATTGACGTCTGGCGATTAAAATGCAACTATATGACTCTACAGGAAAGATTTCCTCGGCACCTCACATTTTTACGATGGATTCTTTGTTGAATGACATGAACAAAGGGCGGGCCTCGGGCACTAACAGTCCACCAGCAGAACCTTACCATATACAGGTAATACAATGAAGCGATATGCAAGAGGTAGGGAAAATTGACGACGTCTGGCGACTAAAATGTAACCATAAAACTCCACAGGAAAGCTTCCCTCGGCACCTCACATTTAGACCCGAGAATACGGTGGATTCTCGGATGTCGCCTTAGTATCTTAGCCGCGATTACATTGCAGCTCTTCATGTGGAGACTATGAAGTATCCACGCAGCCCCTAGCACCGGCTTAAGATACGCTGACTGGGAAGCTGTGATGAGAGATCAGCTCAAACAAATAAAGACCCTGAATACGCCCTCGTTTACCGATTATTGTGGTAACGATTTCTCAGTAATAGTAACCATGCCCGAAAATTGGCATCCAATTACCAGGATGAACAGTGTTAATGGAATGCAGAAGAATCAGCATCCGAATGACACTAGACGTCTCATTTGTAAACAATTTAGTTCCAAACACGCGAAATCTTTAAAGCACAATATCCGGGAAATCAGCCAGATAATTTTCATGAAACAATCACCAAATTTCTCAGAATAACGACGACAATCTCTTCTCCTTTTTGGCAATTTATATCTTCCATTGGTGTTCATCAACAGTTCACATATTTTGATCTCATGCATGTGAACCGTGGCAGAAGTATGGTAAGCGAGAGTGATCAAATTAATCTAGTTTCCTTGCTGGTGCTTCAATGCTCAACAACAGGCCCCCGCCTTTTACTAAATGGACCCCCACCCCCCACCGCCGCCTCTCAATAAATGGCTTGTGTTGAGTAGTTCATTTTGTGCTGTTCAGGATACGGTTCTGTAATTATGAAGGCAGCCGGTCATATTCCTGGATCTGATGTCAGTTGCTATTAATTATTTATCAAGTTGAAGCATTGAAAAGCCATGGAACCAGTCGCGTTAATGGTGGTTTTTGATACGCTTGGATGATTCTTCATTCCATCAACACAATGTAATGTAGATGAGTTCGTGGATCCATGTACTATGCCGATTGACCGACATCGGGGTTAGTATGCGATCGATTAAACATATCGTTGACAGCAATTCGTGCACAGGAAACATTGCCCGGCATTGTTGGATGTCCATGTGGTTGTGTTCGGAACTGAAGCGCAATGATCTACAATCAAGCCGGTATCGATCACCACCTTCGGTGTCTCTGTTTGAACTGATAGACTCAGAATACTTGTTCAATTAAATTAAGTGAAACCTTGTACGCAAGTATAGATTTCAGATTCGACATTCAATATTAAGCCACAAAGAATTCCCGCGTCAATAATCGATTTTTTTTTCGAACGACATTTAGCATCAATTCCAAATATGCAGGAAATGAGAATTAAAAAATCACAAGATTGTTTCCTAGAAGAGAGTAACCGTCAACAGTTTTCATTGATGACACGATGTCATCATGATACGATGTCGTCATGATGTTCTGTACATAAAATCAGTATTACTGACCAGTATTTTTATACAAATCAATTTTCAAATTCGTTTGCTAGAGTATCGTTTGTCTCAGTCACGCTTTGATTGTGACTGATTATTTGATAAATATGCATGGAGATCTAAAGTACATGACGTTCAAACGGTCCATAGATGGAAGCAGCTTGACCAGATGGGTGTGATTGAGCAAAAATCCCATGCCTTTACCTAATATAATTGTTTTATACTTAACATGTGTACATATATCTTTTGGAGACTAGAATATTATCTAGTTATTGTGCTATCATAAGTTTTGCAATTACCCGCTGTCATATCCACCCAAATAGACAAGCGAACCAAGGCAATGCATCCCTACTAGCACAAAATGCAAGATAATCATTTAACAATAGAGCTGCACCGATAGCACCAGCAGATGCATTGAGACAGCGGTTCACAGTGGTTCGTTCATCCAGTTTTTCCCTATGTCTTTAACCTGGGAAATATTTTAAATCAATGATAACTGGACTACTTTCGACCTGATGTTTTCAAAATTATCACAAATGTAAGGATTTTGATTCATATTTACACCAGTTATCAACAGTTTATAAATCCACCCCATGTTAAAGAGATAAGAAAGAGAGTGGATTAACAGACTGCTGTTGACCGCTGTGCCAATGCACCTGTCGGTGCTATCGGCGCAGCTTTCTTGTTAGGGGGAATGCGACAGAATGACAAATTGGTGTTATGGAAGACAAATTACCATCAATATGCAAATGAATAGACAGTTAAACGTCAGCTCGTCATATAATTCGCTCTAAATAGAAATATGCTGGACAGACTAACGTCCGCTCACCAGGAAAGGTTGAAGGTAGGGTGTAGCACCTTATTTGTCTATGCCAAAGCATTTCGGTACGACAGTATGGAAGGTCATAACATCCTATACTTTCATAATTATACAGATTTACTCATCTCAGATTGAGACAGTTCAGTTTTTGTCATTTTGCCTTCTCTGCCTTTGTATTTAGACGAAGATCATTTCTTTTGTGGACGACGGCTGAATATTGAATGTCGAATCTGACGTATATACTTTCAGTCAATAGTACAACAGTACCAACGTTCAGTATTGAATTTTGATGATGGAATACCCAGCTTGTTGAAAGCCTTGTAATCACAAGCTGAAAACACGCTGTATTGGTAGTCGATATCCTATTGAAGCATTCACAGCAGCTGCACAAATGACATAATGCTGTGAATAATCTGTCCTGATCGCCGACCTGATCAGTTCGAGTGAATGCTACATCGATTAAACATATCTCTGTCAACAGTCCTTTATTTCAGTCCCCCACTACTGTTTTGTCTCTGCATGTTCGTGCGCTGGAATGAAATCATGCGATATAGTATGACAGTATTGATCGATGGCTTGTCTTTGTCTGTGTTGCAGCGTCTAGGATACCTGTATTGTCATAACATATTTTACACGCAGGTAAAATGGAATGCTTTCCTGCTGAGCTCAAGTAAAATTGTTGAGGAGGTAAAATGAGCAGATTTCCAATATCTCCACCTCAAACCTTTATATTGTTATTATCACAAAGCCATGAACACTCACAATCAACCCATCAGGCAGGTGTATATCACTCTATCTCTGGCAATACCATGAACACTCACAATCAACCCATCAGGCAGGTGTATATCACTCTATCTCTGGCAATACCATGAACACTCACAATCAAACCATCAGACAGGTGTATATCACTCTATCTCTGTCAATACCATGAACACTCACAATCAAACCATCAGACAGGTGTATATCACTCTGTCTCTGTCAATACCATGAATAATCAAATTCAAACAATCAGGCAGGCATCTGGCTCTGTCATGGATGCCGCTGATAAATTTTCTCTTCGTATCTAATTCTGCTTAAACTTGTGCTAGGAGCCGTGTGGTTATTCCAGTCAAGGGGTCCAGATGAACATTAATTACAATAATACAACAACGTGAAATACGTTGAATATTTCACTATTTTTAGGAATTCAGTTTTTTGACCGAAATACATAGGCCGAACGCAGTCCAAGGAAATTTGGCATTCGGTGTTCCACGCCAGTCTGATACTTAAAAAATTTGAGAAGTTCTCTCGATATGAGAAATGCATCGAATCTACTCCGACACATTCAGCGGATATATTTAGGTCACCACTGATCAATTATTATAAATATGCGTAATATAAACAAGGGCAGTCCTATAGCTAGCATATGAATCGCTTGCGTGTATTCAACACGACAGTAGATTGAAAACGTAGATTGATATAGGAACGACATTGCCAAGAGCTTTAGTCTATCCTCCAATGTTAACGGGTATGATAGGAACCGCAGTCCCGAGAACTTTAGTCTATATCCTCGAATGTTTTTTTTATACAGAGAGGACAATTATTATAAAATAGACCAATAGGACTAGCATTTTGGAAGGACACAATCTCATTTAAACCGATTATACCGACTTCGGAACGTCATACCACCCGTCATAGCCGCCTGGTTATCACTATATTAGCCGCTTTTGTCGGTGTTTAGAACATATTTTTTTCAAGAACACAAACCGGTAGTTACATTTCTATTTGCCCGTTAATTTCACGATTACTCATCAAAACTGTACGCGTTGTTCTATTGAACGTAGTGTCCGTCCATAAAGGATACAAATTTCCAGAGCATCAGTCTACAAGGCGCCATTTTGAATTATGGATGGGAATCCTATGCATTCTCCCTAGCCTTCTCAAGGGAGATCTGTGTCTCAGCTGAGATTATAGTAGCTGGGGGATACAACGTACAAGACGGCTTGTACCATCAGGTGAAACGTTCCCTTTGCATTCCACCATTTTGTAGAGCTCTCTGGCACTGTGTTGTTATACAGACACACATTTTTTTTGTTATCGCCTCGATATTGTCATTTTTATGGCAATATCGATTCGTTGCGTATGGTCCTCGCATTGATTCTGTTAGTGATGATCTATTAATTATGACACTTTGAAGTAATATATAATGGTAATTAATAATTTCACGTTTCATCCCTAAAAATTCATCGTTATTAAAATGGCGCGAGACAGCCTTTATGACTCCAACAGATGCTGCCATGGGTGATCTGCTTCCCCCGAGGTCAAAGTGACTAACAGGTAAATTGTACAATCACAAACGAACAACAGAAATACAAACGGTGCTCAGCAGCATATTGTCAGTAAAATTTATTTAAGATGATATTAACACGGTAACCATGGTAATATAATGGGTAATGCTACATGTAGTTGTACAGTGGTATTACCATGGTAAAGGTAATAACAAGGGAAATAACGAGGGTAATGCTAGTTGCACTTTGTTATTGCCATGGTACATCTTGACCGTTTAACTTGTACCATGGCACTGACATGTTACTTTGACAGGTTATTTTCTGAAGTATGTATATGTACGATTGGGTTATCATAGTCAACTATTACACCCTTGTCATGATACCACTTGAATAATGTGAAGACTTCTGCATTACTTTTCATGTCCTTTATCTATACAGGTAAAAGGACCATTAAATCAAATTAGATATGGATAGAAAACATGTTGATGATTTGTATCTATCGTGTCGCGAATGATACCTGGTGTACTCCTGCTTTAAGCTTAGAAATCACCCATTAACCCAGCATGAAAATTAATCACTTGATAATATCATTTCTGCTATACTCCGTAGAGAACGTAAATGTACTACCAGTGATTTTATAAAATAATTGTTGACCTTTTATCGAAAATTGTATCTTTCTCAGGCCTCCACCAGTAGATCATGTCCCAATGATCTGATCGACAAAATCAAGATATCAGCATATGCGTTTCGTCGATGTCAGGAAGGTAGTTGCTTCAGTTCATCATAGGCTGGTAAGTTGGTGCCTTTGACACACGTGTTTCTATCATTAGTTCAATCTGGAAGTTAATGGACATACACCCCATCCACGTGGTAAACCTGTACTTTGGTATCAACGGGTACTTTCGTATCTCAATACAACAAGACATGACTAATTGATGCAAATCGAATTTAATCCTCTTTTGGCTTTTAAAGTGAACTCTTTAGAATGGCATCTCCAAAATTTCCAAACACGCGCGACCACGGAAAATTCTTTCTGCGTTACCAAGCAGTAGAGAACATGGTGAACATTTTCTTTCCGTGTGATACATCCAGTTAAAAAGAAAAGTGAAAGAGTTTCATCAATATGGTTTTTTTCACGAAGATAGCTCTTACCAGTATTGAAATTCAACGATAGAATCGACTGCTGAACATTCTTACAGTGGCTAGCTGGCACCAGTCTACTACTAATTTCGTTACTTGTTATGTATTAGCGTTAAAAATCGGCAAAAATCCAGAAAATTCACAATGCATAAATCCACCTGGCATGTCAATATTTACCTTGTGGGACATTACCAGTGGGAGTCTTGACAGATGTTGACCATGGAAATTTCAAAATGCCGCCACTGACAGCTGATTGGTGCTACAGAATGTCATTCAATTTGTAAACAGGGAGCTTTCTCACCCTTCACTGATCATGTCTCCATCCACCATGCTTTTCTCAAAATGGCCCAAATCAACACCAGGAAGTACAGTTTGAAGCCTCATCTGCAAGTTGAAATATCAGATGTATCAGAAATGCTGAAAAATCGCAGCTCATAAAATCCATAAAGATCTGCTCTCAAATTTCTAAACAATGTAGATCGTGGCTACTGACCCGGAAGTGATTAATTGTAGTCTGATGCCTGTCAGGAATGGAACCATTGTTAAAATAAGGAATGCTCTCATCTGAACAAACCATACCCATCCCCAAACATTCTTGAGAAGGCACAGATAAAACTATGCACAGATAGAGATTTTACAGCCTATATACCAAGGATACCCCCTTTATAATTTCCCCTCAGTTTGCCCCATATGACTTAAGACTGAGGTACAAGTAAAAAGTACAATATCTCACTAACCTGTACATATTTTTCCATCTGTTAAAAAGCACCAAGTCGACAATCCTTCTGCCTATAAAAAGAAGTATAAAGCATTAACTAGATATGTTAAACACTATTTTTAATTATTTTTTTATTATTCTAATTCATTTTTTATGAAATTATTCAAATTAAAGTTAAAAATAAAGAAAACTTAAATTCAAAATGTGTCAAAACATAATTTGTTTTCAAGCTGCTCATTTAGGCTACATTTGGTAAAAATTTCCTTCATGGCAGTGGTTAACTTCTCCATGTAATCAGTGGGTCATCTCAGTAATCTATCAAATGGGATTAAAATTTGATGTTGATACAAAGATCAAAGACATGTTTAATCCTGTAATAAGTGACAGCAATATACACAAATGTGTACACAACACATACCAAAATATAACACAGAGGTGTTTATGGTATACACAACTCCCATATAGAGAATATATGTCCGTTCAATTGGATGGATCTACATCTCATCAAGATCTTGCTGGCAGTAATTAGAAAGATGCACATATTACTTGTAAACAGTTATTATTACTGAAAAAACTCCTAAATAACATTGAGGAATATATTCTGTGTCAGATTTCAAGTCCATGAATGCAATGTCTGCAAACAGGCAACACTTGTCAAAACACAACATAGAAGAAAAAAAGGAATAAAATTTAATGACACCATATCTGATGGTCATTTGCTGATATCTGCTACATTAACAACCATGAAAGATGACAGCTGAAAGTTGCCTCATTTAAACTGTTAACTGTTTGGTGAAACATTAAAGTGGCAACTCAACAGAGAGCAAGGCCTATCTTCCAACAGAGTTGGAGGCCATAACTCTGAGTCACACTATGCGAAATTCTCATAGAACCTATTTGATGTGTGTGTGTGGGGTGGGTGGGGGAGGGGGCTTGCTAATATTCGGTGCCTGTAATCCATGTTCCTTGCTACCCACAAGATCTCTGATATGAATATGAAAGAAAATTACAAAATTATAATCCTGGAGATAGTGGAAATGGAATGAAGATAAAGTATTTGCTATGATGCAAATGTGACTGACAATAGACACACAAAAATGTGAAACCATCAACAGTCAGATTAATTGTTCACTCAGTTAATCAGATTTTATTTGTCTCATTAAAGTTACAAATGCAAAAGGCATTTTGGAAATTCTTTGTGTGTGGAACAAACATCTGAGTTTTACAGGTGATATGATTATTATTAATTTCATGTGGTTTTAGACTGATATAAAGTGAATTTATGCATAAATGATTGAAGCATTGAACATCTGAACTGAGGTCTAGATTTTGAAAAAAAGCATGTAATTGTATCTGTGTGAATTTCCTGTCTTCCATTTACATTTTATTGTATCTTGAAAGTTAATATGCTCATAATTACCAGCTGTGTTAAGTGAACCTCGTCATTTTTGGCATTGAATATTTGGCCCTAGAACTGACAAATCACTCATTTTTTGCCTATATTTGCTCCAAAAGGTCTCAATTTTGTCGCAGAAATGGCATAGCAATACAAGAGATGTTACCCAGCATTATCAGTATGATGTTTATTTCAACCACAGTTAGCAAGAAAAAAAATAATTTTAATAATTAAAAAATTGATTAAAATTAATTAAAATTTTTATTTTATTTTATTAATAATTTAATAACATAAATTTGAAACAACCCTCATATTTGTACGTTGTTCATGAGTCAGCCTGGGAAAAATTGGGGTGATCAAGTCAAAACTGTAGCCGCAGTGATGATTTAAAGTTCTCTGGTCAAATGTGAAAATGTCATGTGACAGGCACCAGTCTACTATTAATTTCGTTACTTGTTATGTATTAGCGTTAAAAATCGGCAAAAATCCAGAAAATTTACAATGCATAAATCCACTTGGCATGTCAATATTTACCTTGTGGGACATTACCAGTGGGAGTCTTGACAGATGTTGACCATGGAAATTTCAAATTGCCGCCACTGACAGCTGATTGGTGCTACAGAATGTCATTCAATTTGTAAACAGGGAGCCTTCTCACCCTTCACTGATCATGTCTCCATCCACCATGCATTTCCCAAAATGGCCCAAATCAACACCAGGAAGTACAGTTTGAAGCCTCATCTGCAAGTTGAAATATCAGATGTATCAGAAATGCTGAAAAATCGCAGCTCATAAAATCCATAAAGATCTGCTCTCAAATTTCTAAACAATGTAGGTCGTGGCTACTGACCCGGAAGTGATTAATTGTAGTCTGATGCCTGTCAGGAATGGAACCATTGTTAAAATAAGGAATGCTCTCATCTGAACAAACCATACCCATCCCCAAACTATCTTGAGAAGGCACAGATAAAACTATGCACAGATATAGATTTTACAGCCTATATACCAAGGGTACCCCCTTTATATTTCCCCTCGATTTGCCCCATATGCCTTAAGACTTAGGTACAAGTAAAAAGTACAATATCTCATTAACCTGTACACATTTTTCCATCTGGTAAAAAGCACCAAGTCGACAATCCTTCTGCCTATAAAAAGAAGTATAAAGCATTAACTAGATATGTTAAACACTATTTCTAATTATTTTTTTATTATTTTAATTCATTTTTTTATGAAATTATTCAAATTAAAGTTTAAAAATAAAGAAAACTTAAATTCAAAATGTGTCAAAACATAATTTGTTTTCAAGCTGCTCATTTAGGCTACATTTGGTAAAAATTTCCTTCATGGCAGTGGTTAACTTCTCCATGTAATCAGTGGGTCATCCCAGTAATCTATCAAATGTGATTAAAATTTGATGTTGATACAAAGATCAAAGACATGTTTAATCCTGTAATAAGTGACAGCAATATACACAAATGTGTACACAACACATACCAAAATATAACACAGAGGTGTTTATGGTATACACAACTCCCATATAGAGAATATATGTCCGTTCAATTGGATGGATCTACATCTCATCAAGATCTTGCTGGCAGTAATTAGAAAGATGCACATATTACTTGTAAACAGTTATTATTACTGAGAAAACTCCTAAATAACATTGAGGAATATATTCTGTGTCAGATTTCAAGTCCATGAATGCAATGTCTGCAAACAGGTAACACTTGTCAAAACACAACATAGAAGAAAAAAAGGAATAAAATTTAATGACACCATATCTGATGGTCATTTGCTGATATCTGCTACATTAACAACCATGAAAGTTGAGGACAGCTGAAAGTTGCCTCATTTAAACTGTTAACTGTTTGGTGAAACATTAAAGTGGCAACTCAACAGAGAGCAAGGCCTATCTTCCAACAGAGTTGGAGGCCATAACTCTGAGTCACACTATGC
>JAVTVY010038023.1:0-172120 GCA_036873755.1 Hanleya hanleyi | reverse complement strand
AACAAGAGTTTTGGGGGGTGTGGGCGGTGGTATTAGGGTGAAGTGTCGAAATATGGGGTCTCTATATATAACCCCATGCTTTATATAAATCAACATAAAGGTGAGAAACGGACTTTGTGTGAATCGAGAAATAAACGGTTTACCGCCAAACAAAATACATCAGCACATTCTACAAGTATCACTTTATATATTCCCGTCGTCAAATTAGTAAATTTGTGCAATTTTTTACCTTTACCGGGCGATTCAAAATCCAACGTTAGTGTCCATTCATCTAGGAACAGTTCGATTATGGCGGGCTTCGTTCTCAATTCTGATTGGTCAGTCGAGACACGCCTCCGGCAAAGAGGTCACACACTGAACAGCTGTCTCGACTGACCAATCAGAATTGAGAACGAAGCCCGCCATAATCTAACTGTTCGTAGATGAATGGACACTAACGTTGGATTTTGAATCGCCCGGCAAAGGTAAAAATTGCACAAATTTACTAATTTGACGACGGCAATATATAAAGTGATACTTGTAGGATATGCTGATGTATTTTGTTTGGCGGTAAACCGTTTATTTCTCGATTCACCCAAAGTCCGTTTCTCACCTTTATGTTGATTTATATAAAGCATGGGGTTATATATAGAGACCCCATATTTCGACACTTCACCCTAATACCACCGCCCACACCCCCCAAAAAGTCTTGTTTTGCGGGCCTGTGGGTGAGATCAACTCACTCAAATAGTTGAAAGTACAGTGAGAAGGGAAACAACAGCTACATATTAGCTACATGGCTAAATATGTCCCACTGTACTTGTATGCTAGGGCTAAGCTCAGGCAAATCTCTGTCAAGATATTATTTGACTGGGTTCATGCAGATGCTAGTTTAAGGGGATCGTCAGATTTGGGGGTGAGATAATGAATTATTATAGAATTATCATTCAATAAACCCTTTAGTCAACAATCCCTTTAAGTTAATTACATGTATCCTAACCAAACATATTGGGGTGATAAGATTTATTAGAACAGAAAGGTCATAAATATGATAAAATAAAAATGATGCAAAAACAGACTTTAATGAGTTAGTGTCTCTTACATTTGGGAGATGATCGAAGGTCAGTTAAAATATTTTGGTCCATGGATTTGTAATTTTGAGTTCAATGTTGAAATCTGTACATGAATTCCATAGTCATCCAATGAGGCCTCAAATATCCTTTGATCATTACCTGTTTGATGTAATATATTCTCTACACAACTCGCTCATGATGTATTTAAAATATATGGTAGTACGGGCATTTGGATCCACTGATTAACTTGACATACATATAAGACAGCAGGAACCCGGTGACTCTGAAAGTATTAATGCTTTTCGCTAATATATTCAGTCATCCTCCTTCTGTGTTGTGCAATAAGGTTATGGTTTTTTGTTGACCTTGTTTTCTCAGAGTACTAGATTCTGATGATCATTGCAATCAGTTATATGACAGACACAGGACAATATATGCCAAATATCGGCATGCTGTTGAAATCTCAGGCAAGTGGCATGCCCTATCCCAGGCCGAGGCAAACCAAAGACTTCAAAAATGGAACTTGTTGTTTCTGTGCATGGTGCTCAGCATTTAGAGGATAGATCAAGGACTGGTTGCGGTCGATGTCAGATATTAAAGTGGCAGGTTGGAGTATTGTGTCTGCATATGGCACCCATGCTTCAGTGAGGCAGCATTGAAACAGCTACATTTGGCTTTAGACGTACACTGTTGTGATATGAGTGAAAACTTGTTGAAACTGAGACAAAATCCTGTTCACTCAATATTGTAATCCTACTCGTGCATTATTGTAATCTCAGGTGCTATCATACATGTATGTACCCTATATAGAGCACAAATTCTTGCCAATATTCACCATGTATACATTGCCTTGTCACCATGAAGCTATTACTCAATTTCTACAACATTAAGTACGGTACTGATATAGTAAATGCATGGCTAATATGTCCCAGATTTATCCTAGTTGACTAGTGTTGCTAGATGGTTTATCAGAACAGTGATTAATAATGGCCATATATCAACACCTCAATGAATAAAGGCCTGTCCTTGTTATTATGAACTATCTGGGTGCATTCACAAGTAAATATGTCAACAATTCCCTTGTTATTACTACCAGTACAGTCATCCTTGTATTATCAGCTGTCCGGATGAGCTAAGCCTGTCGGCGTTCCCTGACCGCTGGAATGTCAGAAGATGCAATATATCTATATACTTATATACAAGTAGCTCTGGTTACACCGTGCGAACAGGTCATGGCGAAAGGTCATGAATGAGTAATGGGGCTTTTCATGTACGTAGCTTATTAAAAAGTAATCTGTTGTTGCTTTATCCAGCTACAAACTGATGTATAGTACGGAGTACCATAGTGTTCGGCCATAGTGTTCGGCGGTTGGTTCTAGATCAGTCTACAAAATGACTCAAGGTGCAAAGCATCTCGATTGAACTTGAAAGGGAAGAATCAGCGTTTTGAATCGTTGTAGCTCCAATCCTTATTTGAGCATGCCAAGGTATACATACATTTATATGTGTGTCTAAAAATTGATTTGTCATTTCAACAGTACAATGTTCACCATTGAAACATCCCAGTTCCTGTTTGGTGGAGCTGCCGAACAAAATATTGGCATTATGTTTTTTTGTGGGATCGACGGTGACTGCACAAAGTGAATAATGCCCCTTGTTTGATTTCTCTATACACCCTATACATCAATCAAGGACAATAGAACGACCATTTAGATTACCAGTTTGACAGGTCTTTTTACCTTCAGCCCAAACAGGGTTAATCCCGGCTTTTAGTCGACCGATTTTAATTGATGCAGATTAGTTAGAGTTTTGTTGGAATTAATGGGAAAGGATAGTGCTTCATTTCTACACATACATGTGTCTTCTTTTCATGGAATTACTTTTAATAAATTATTCATCATGCTCATTCACCAGAAATTCGTCCTACATTTCGGAATGAGAGTGTCGTAGCCTATAAGATATTCTACCTACATGTAGCACACTCGAACAAGCAAATAATTTAGAATGATTGACCACTTATGATCCTATTTTCCAATATGTAATAGAATATGTCAAAGATATACGTACACATGCCATGAAACAGGTGTGGTGAAATATTGCTGAACAAACACTCCCGCCTATTGCTGTGTTTTCATGCCCTGATTACCTATTTGTATTATAAACACCTAGTATTGCACATTTCAGGCTATACATATATTTGGACAACCCATCTAGACATTTCAGTTTCCTGATTAGGTCCTGGTCAGGTAAAATTGGGAGGAATGTCTTCCAAATTGTAGCTCTTCGGCATCATCTCCATAATTCCATTGTTCACCAACGGAAGCAACATCCTTGGTTCAACCAATCACATTCTAATGTACAGAGTCATTCTCATAGAAACTCCAATACATCATGGAACCTTTGATTAGAACAATGAAAATAGGACTCTGGTGATGTAACGATAAACTAGAAGAAATACATGATGCTAGTTCTGAGTAACCACAAAACAGATTGCAGATTGAATATAATGGTTGGTTTGCACTATAATCCAAGTTAATCTTTAGACAATAGTACATGTATCTTGCCCCAATAGCATCAACAGGTGCATTAATACGTGCGTCACCATGTGAGCTCTGGTTCGTTCTCCTGCCCTCTCCCCTATCTCTGGTGTGGGTTTATGAACTATTGATAACTGGTGTTAATATGTAAATATGGATCAAATTTTTCTACTTCCCCAAGAAAAGACAAATATAAGCTTACATTTATGATAATTTTGGCAACTTAGGTTGAAATAGTCCAGTTACTATCAATCATAAATATTTCCTAGATTGAAGAGATAACAAACTTGAGATAATTGAATTATAATGCAAACCCCAGATTGCATAAAGTGCATGTCGAATCCATGCACTTCCATGTATCACTGAAGGAAATTAGCACAGACCAATTTCAGGGGGTAATGGTCCATATGGGACAGCTCTGCAAGCTTTCACATACATGTGATATACACATTAACCAAGGATGAAATTTTGCGTTGAATCGCTGTGACATCAGTTGACCTAAAATTGGCTTCAAATTGGCATTACATTGAGTAATTGGTTTCATTTTTCATGTGTGTAGATGACTATCTTTGTCCTTTCACATGTTCATACATGTAGTGCTGCACATCTGCACAAGTCAAGGTAATCCCTAAATCCTCGCAGAGGGTTTACCTGGACCTTTTTGGTGATTCGGATAAGTTCTCGACTCTTGCGTCTATTACACAATCTCGTACATTTCATCCCCAGCAGTTGTTTTGAAGCCTGTGGTTTGCTCTTGTCGATGTCAGCCTAAATTCAAAGGTAGTCTGACCGGCGATAAAATTAAAACCAGTCAAAACTTAAACCTCGCTTCGCATTGGCCTGATGAGCTGCTTCAGCGCGCTTACTGATCGGTTCGGTTTAGTGAAAACCCCTCGAGCTATTTATATCCAGAACTATCGGTAACTAATCAAGCCAGTGTATCGATCGTAACCTATCCATTGATACACTGGCTTGCGAGGATGAGTGCTGCATCATACAATAATATCTCGCAGACACCTACATACATGAAGTCCCAGCATGCAAGGTACAAGTATTCCCCATAAATAGGGAGGATACTAGGTCGAGGTTTTTGAGGAGTTATTTTTTGTCTGATGCAAACACTTGTTATGACACTTTGTGAATGTTGTGTGTGGGAAGCTCTTGAGATTGCCTCCCTCATCCAACAGGATCTCAACACCACATGTATCTGTTCCCATCTGTTTGTTGACTTCCACTTGTTAAGGCCCCATTAAAAAATGATTGGTGTATCATTAGTGACTTCCAAAAAATCCTGGGCAGGCAGACATTTTATATTTTAATTCTCATAACATTCACCATAATACACATGTTTTAGGTTACAGTGCAGAGCCAAAGAAATTGAAACTCTTCGGTGTGGGGAGATCAATTTAGTCCATACACAGAGGTTTTGATAGGACCAGAATGCCAGTCAGAAATATCAAGATATATGATCCGGCATTACTGGTTTCAATTCTGTGGCAAATATTTACTAGATTTGGACCAGAGTCCATTTCTCTTCATTTATAAACTTAATTTAGTAGTCCTATCGTAGGTTATGTGAGAGAATTATTTGTCACTTCATTTATGAAGAGTTCCACTGTTTTCACCATCTCGAAACTAGAGTTTTTGCTAATGTTTAGTTCGTACAGTTTGTCCTCGACAGTGGCGAATGTGTAGTAGCATGTCCACCAATGTACATGTACCTACAGAAATGCGTTAAAGTACTACTTGTGACTGACTGCCTTATATGGTCAATTTGCCTTAAGTATACACCTAGTTACTATGGTAACTACACGCTTGTGTAAATCCCTGTCATTGGGTGGTGTGGTAGACTTTGACACCAGTTGTAAAACCTAGTGTGTAAAAGAGAGAATAGGTTGTACACATATAAAGCCCAAGAAGGAAATCCTGTTTAATTACTGACAGCTGAAGCTACTGTCAGTATTTAAAAAAGATCCAAGTTAGCCTGGATGTGATGTTATGGCGAACGACTGAATCGGGATTTCTAGAGGTTACGCAAACTTGAATTAAGGAGACCCAGACCGAAATGGGTTACCTGAACTCTAGTTTTAACAGGTGTCTCAATGTGTGCAATCTACAGGTTACCATCACTGAGCACAGTTACGGTAACCTACATGTAACTGATTTACAATGGAAAATATTACATCACACACAAATTATATACTAATGAATTAAAGTGTAGTACTTTCTTAACTGTGACTTTGAAACTAACATTTAGAGGCTTCATTCATTTTGAAAATATTACAGATTTTAATATTTCGATATTAATATTTCTTTTTTCCAAGCATGTACGCATGTATATTTTAGCCATTTAATTAACATAAATTTGCATATTCAAGGGGCGTTCTCCAACAAAGGCAATGCTACTAAATACATGTACATGTAGTATATTGTTTGCATTTTAATGCCAAGTTTTATGTAACATTTTTAACATTCCAGAATTGAAAATAGATGAGAACTTTGGACAAAGTCGGGATACATGACCTGAACACAGTTTCAGTCTCGACACACTGTCTCTGATCATGCATTTATAGGGATATTTTATGACAAATCATATCCGTGCAAATTACGGGGTAGAGTGAGAGGTTCTCTATTTATTCAATCAACCTATCAAAATTCAATCACCCCATTTCTGTTCACCCCCTGATTTTAAGGTGGAAAATTTTACCTCCATTAATTGAATCATTAGGATATTTACTGTAGGCCTTCATGTACAAGCAGAAACATCTTTTGATCAGCATGACTGGACATTAATATTTTTTTTGTAACTCTTCTGCCTTATTCCAAATATACATGTACATGTACAATGAGATAAATCTGCTATCGTCACACATTGTTCAGCCGGAACATATTCCGCTTATTTGGGTAATAGATTTAAAATCGGATGGGTGGAAATTGGTCGGGCTTATTTTGATTATTTGCTAAATTCGAGGAAATTATTCTGTCATTTTTGTATGTGCGTGTATGTGATGATTTACTCGGCCAGATAACAAACCTGACAATGGGGTAGATAATTCTCGGTAATTTCCGCTCACGTCTGTCTGCTTCCAACTAACTACATCATGTGTAACGGCTGCAAACAGAGATCTATATGGGGCAGGCATACAACCTGTAAAACAGCAATCTACTATTATGTTAAATTGTGTGTGAAAATCGGAGAAAAACAGAGATATCATATTCCCTTCAGGGCGGGTTACATGTGCAGCTTGTCATTTAGGTCAAAACAGCATCACATAGTGGGGGAGGGGTGTATTGCGTCAGTCTTTTATTGCTTTCTTGACAGAAACATGCATTTAGTGAGTTTCATGCTATCTCGTTCCAAACACAAATTCAGAGACAGGTTTATTTATTCAGGAGGCAGGGTTCATACAACTCCTGGATCCTTAAAGCTCCTAGAATTTAATTACTAACATAGAAAGTCCTGGAAAATGCTTAAAAAGTTAAACTCCTGGAAAACTACGCTTTTGTCTAATGGGAGAACCAGCGATCTGATGTCATGCATTCCTGTGCCAAAATTTCTTGCTGAACTTCGTTAATTTGCTCATCTTTGTTGCGAGTTAATGTACTAAAGACTCAAAATTATGACAGTCCTGGAAAACTCCTGAATTTTTTTTTGTGGCCATTACTGTATAACCTGGTGGAGGTCACATAACTGTATTTGACAAGGGCAAAGCTTTATGTTTAATCAACCTGGTCACTCTGACTTCTTACCTAGATAGATACTGTGATGTATAGAATTAACAGGCTAACATGCACAAACACAGAAATGTCAGTGTGAACTAGACCATATCATATTGTATGATAAAGAGGCCTCTGATATTTCTAGTGTGTAACAGATCGCTTGTACAAATACCTTCTCAACATTGTATTTGTACCAATGTAAATGCATTACTGTACCTGGTCTGTAACAACCCAACTGTGTAATGGTAAAACCTCGGTCCTGATCTTGTTTCATGTTTTTGCAGGACATATCCTCTACACCCCCGCTCCCATTCCATCCAATAATCTACACCCTTTCTCCACCCCCTCTACAAATGCGGATTCATCCTCTAATAATTCAATCCCACTATCAAAATTCAATCACCCCCACTCCAATTTTGGGGACAAATTCAATTGGTGCTTCTAATAAAATTGATCACTCTCGAAAATCATTGAAATAATGAAGAATATGCATGATTTTGAACCATTTTGACAACTTCCTGTTTCAATAAATTTGCTCATCATAGATTTTATATTAGAAATTTCATTTCCCGTGATTTAATTGTCTACATGCAGGGCCTGATCCAGGCCGTTTTTGAACCCGTTATAACGGGTTTGGGCGCCATGAATTTGGGCGCCCAAATGAGAAAAAAAAAAAAGAAAAAAAAAAAATATTTTTGTTAGCAAATTCCCTCTGAACAGGCTGAAACCTATATTAATGCAATTACTATTGCCAAATATTAAGTTATCAGGCTGTATTTAGACCATTCAATACTCCCACAGCTTCCATGGGCTTCGACAGTCCCACATCGCGGCCTATTTCACTATAACTTATCACACTCTGCGCCAGGTAAGGGTGCCCAAACTAAAAGTCTAGATCAGGCCCTGACATGTAGATGAATCACCATTGTCACATTTTCAAACTGTGTTATGGTCAATATTGTATGTAAACATTAATAGTGTATTTAAAAAAAAGTCAGTTGAAATCGGGAATGTGGGGTTCTGATGAACAAAAACGGTAAACTTTATGTTATGGCCTAAATGTAATGAAAGGAATTTAATACCTCTGGAATTTATGGGATATTTGCTGCTAACGTTTACTTTGGATATTAATGTGTTAGGTGTTCATATAGACAGGCATGTAAATTGAGATAGACGATCAAATATATCATATTAATTATAGTTTACATTAAAGATGGATACTCCATGTTCAGAAAGGAGATCAACTGCCAGTCTGAATAAAAGGGTATATATGTATCTACCTCTCAGTATTTTATTAGTATATTATACAACCTCATATTAAAGGCTGTCATAGTCTGTGTATGAATAGGTGAAAATTCTTCCACTCGTCGGTCAAACTGGTTATATTTGCTCGGAGTCACTAAACGTGTGGGGATACAAGAGACGAATGTATCCACCCCATAGAAACTCATTTGTGCAATATTCAAGGGAAGGATTTGATCTGAAGATGTAGTTTTGTCTGGCAGAGGTGTTCATATCCTTTCAATTTATTTTTATATCGGTTTTCATTCATGTAAAGAAGAATACATGAATATAGAAAGAAAAAAAAAAGGAAATAGTGAATTATCGACGATTCCAGAAAAAAAGATTTAGAAAAAAATGAAGGTCATTTGTTGTGTGTGAATCCCTGACAGCTGAAGGATTATGTCATGCATTCTGTCGTGTCTGTTTGTCACTTGCCCAAGCTCCAAATTGATAATAGCGGCAGCAGGTCGATTTGTTTGATTTCTTGTTTTTTGACTTATGAATGCAAAATTTCTCTAGAGACATTTATATTTATCCGATGCAAAAAATATAGAAAAATATTTATCCATTGTAATATACTTGTTAAAAGGTATAGACATTTGTAGGGTGTATTTCAAATGCCAGGACTTCATAAAAACATAAAAAATTCTATTGAAGTAAAAACACTGCATCCATGTGATAACTTGTTTTACATCACTTAAACTACATCACAATCAGAAGTGCATGTAATAGAACCATTCTGTGCATAGTTGAAGGTACAAGATAGATCAGGTAATGACATTCTCTTTGATGTTGGTCTATGGGCTAATACTATCTTTGTCACATTCTTGACCGGATTAACCCCTTGACCCCAGCAGAGTAAGATTAACTCTGCAGCTGGCACATACAGTGGGGAACAAGATCATTGAACAGGCATACACATGTTAATATATATATCTTGGATAATGCACTGAGAAAGTACATGTGCGTGGGTTCCTGGGGTCACAAGGTCGTCATATCGATTCTGGAACACAAACAGCACGTTATGCAATCTTTTGGATCTCCAATCATTCTCCAAGCTTGCAGGTGTCCTACAGAAAAGGACAGCATTGGATTCATTGTGTGCAGGAATAAATTGCACTTATGTAATCGTATTAGGAAGCTTTGTCAACGAACGTTTCACTTGCATGTGCATAGCTGCATGTAACTGGGATTTAATATTGAAATACAGACTTAAGGGTACACCTGTAGGTGTAAGCATAGCACACCCTGTGATGCCGAACCCATTATGTGGTTATAGCCTTGTCGGCTTCATGGGCCAGTGTCTGCAAAGGTCATTACACCAGGGCTCTTGTCTGGCTTTCATCCCCCCATACATGTACCACATGTACATGTCTCCCTTTCATTCAGTGCAAGCCTGGATATAAGCTACAACCTTTATTAGCTCGGCCTACCTACCCTGTACCTGAGCTGTTTGTGGTATTTTTAGAAACCGCCAGACACTTGTAACAAGACCTGAGTATGAAGATCCCCACCACAAAACACGAAGTGTAACATCAATAGTCTGAACAGCTCTCCCTGTCTCACTCCTGTGGCTACTTTCAGTTTTGTCAATAATATAACAGAAGTCATTCTGTCTAGAATTAAAGGTTGAGCTGTGGTGATAGGATACAGTATTAAATTGCACTCTTGTAAACAGTCGGACAACAAAATATATTAGATGATGTCCCCACTTGGGGCTTAAATCGGTTTAGGGGATTTTGTAAAATGGCAAATGACAGTAACTTGATCTGTGATTTTCGTCAGTGTGGTTTCAAAGTCAGTGATAGTGTGAATGGTGCATGCTTGAGATTGAAAGTCGGTGTAAAGGAGTGGGTGGGGTCCTCACCGGGAACAGGGCGTGTTGTTCAGGCAAGGCGGGGGTGGTGATGGGGTCAAGTGGAGTTGTTTTAATATGGGTGCCTGCCAGGAAACTTGATTTACTTGATTTTAAGTGATAAGTTTATTGAAAAACGCTGACAAAACATAGAGGGAGCCTACAGATGTGAGGGGATGTTTTATTATTAGATGATAAGACTACATGTTACCGGTGTGCACATGAATTGATTAGATGGTGTGCCTGGACTTTCTAATTATTCAGTTGGTCTGTCACAGTTACCACAGTTGTAATTCAAATTTTTGTGGTCTGCCGTAAAGGAGAACCGCAAAATTTTAATTCAATTTTGTCTGATGTGTCACATACATTAACAACCAGTATTATTTCTATATTTCTATATATAACACAATTTACAAATACAATACATGTTGGCCCGTATAAATCCTCTGTAATTTCTCCATGATTTCATAATATGACACAGAAAGATCCTGCCATCAAGATCCCAATTTTTTTCTACAATTCTACAAAAAATGTTTTGTGAATGACCAAATAACCAGACTTTTCAATTTTCATTTGGGGTATACTTTCCAACATACATATGATTCAATGAAAATATGTATTTGTTCAGCCTGTCTGCTTTGGTATGACAGCATATACTGTAGGTTTGGTACAATGTACTCCCATGTCAAGTTGACCTTAAGTACATGTATATGTATGCCATTCTAAACCTTTTGGCCCAATACAGAAAATAATTTCATAACCTTGTATTGTGCTTGAAACTACATTGAAACTTGTGAATATGGACACCTGGATAACTGACCAACCTCTATATACTGGCATTATCCATCATCCCAGTAGTTAAATTTAAGTATTTTGAACCTTGATAAACCAGAACCCTGTCAAAACTGACACTATAATCTGGTCCTGAACTTGGTCGGTTTGCACAGGTTTCATTGTTATCGTATTGTCCTTAATTAATCCTTGAATATTCTTTGAACCAGACCACATCAACTTAACCTAATTAACTACATTGTGTGTTTCATGTAAATTGTACATATCATGAAAAGTTCCAGTGTTAGGAAATTTTTCTAGAATTGGATATTTTAACTGCTAGCTGTGCACTGTTAAAGCCACATAGTTGTGGTTCAAAAAGCTATTTTAAAAGGAAAAAAAAATTGTTTTAGTAATATTTCTTAAATCAGCCATACATGTACAGTCAGGATATCCATAATATTATGCGTACAATTTCATGTACGCGTATCTGTAGTATTTTTTTTGTATGAAGTTTGGAGATTTTGCAACTTTTCAAGACCGATACCAAATCTGTTACGACAAGTCTCCACTTCGTTTGCACATATTTGTAATTTACATGGTAACTTGACATGCAATCATGCTGGACATATTTTGTTTTACATTCATCATAGCAGTATAATTTTCCTTGTTTGGTGAATTTTTTTTCTGAAAATTCTCACAATTTTTGTCTTCTTCTGATTGCAGACAGCTCCGATATAGTGGACAGGAAATTAAAGCTTATCCTCGGTTTAATATGGACCCTCATCTTGCATTACTCCATCTCCATGCCCATGTGGGAAGGGGAGGAGCCGACACCCTCAGAGGGCGGGCCTACACCCAAACAGAGGCTCCTCAACTGGATCCAGAGCAAAATTCCCGATTTACCCATCAAAAACTTTACCACAGACTGGAACGATGGGCGGGCCATCGGAGCCTTGGTTGACGCAGTTGGACCAGGTAAACTTTTAATATATTTCTGCAATATCAATCATTCTCAATGATTTGCAGTTAAAATGTTGACTTGACATCACCAATCTTTCACTGCAAAAGGTCAATGTTACTGATGCCCAGAATACCACACTCATGGATAGACTTTTACAGAAACACTTTCCAAGGATCTTCAAAAGCCAATGAACATACCAGATTTCTTTTTGAAAAATTGACCAATCAAGTGTTTCAAAACTGATACCCTTTCAGGCACTGGCGTTTCTATGGAAATTCATTGATAATGTGCAATGTAATGGCCATATAAAGACAATGTCAAGGTCACTGACTGCCTGACTTCCACAAATCACAATCATGCCATCAGGAATTGGAAGGGGAATGACTAACTGTTCTCCTGTGTCAAAGGGGAATGGCTAACTGTTCTCCTTGGTCAAAGGGGAATGGCTAACTGTTCTCCTGAGTCAAAGGAGAATGGCTAACTGTTCTCCTGGGTCAAAGGGGAATGGCTAACTGTTCTCCTGGGTCAAAGGGGAATGGCTAACTGTTCTCCTGGGTCAAAGGGGAATGGCTAACTGTTCTCCTGGGTCAAAGGGGAATGGCTAACTGTTCTCCTGGGTCAAGGGGGAATGGCTAACTGTTCTCCTGAGTCAAAGGGGAATGGCTAACTGTTCTCCTGCGTCAAAGGGGAATGGCTAACTGCTCTCCTGGGTCAAAGGGGAATGGCTAACTATGGCTAACTGTTCTCCTGGGTCAAAGGGGAATGGCTAACTGTTCTCCTGAGTCAAAGGGGAATGGCTAACTGTTCTCCTGCGTCAAAGGGGAATGGCTAACTGCTCTCCTGGGTCAAAGAGGAATGGCTAACTGTTCTTCTGGGTCAAAGGGTAATGGCTAACTGCTCTCCTGGGTCAGGAATGGCTAACTGCTCTCCTGGGTCAAAGGGGAATGGCTAACTGTTCTCCTGGGTCAAAGGGGAATGGCTAACTGTTCTCCTGGGTCAAAGGGGAATGGCTAACTGTTCTCCTGGGTCAAAGGGGAATGGCTAACTGTTCTCCTGCGTCAAAGGGGAATGGCTAACTGCTCTCCTGGGTCAAAGGGGAATGGCTAACTGTTCTTCTGGGTCAAAGGGTAATGGCTAACTGCTCTCCTGGGTCAGGAATGGCTAACTGCTCTCCTGGGTCAAAGGGGAATGGCTAACGGCTCTCCTGGGTCAAAGGGGTATGGGTAACTGTTCTCCTGGGACTGGCTAACTGTTCCATGGGTCGAAGAGGAATGGCTAACTGTTCTCCTGGGTTGAAGGGGAATGGCTAACTGGCTCTCTGGGTCAAAGGGGAATGGCTAACTGCTCTCCTGGGTCAGGAATGGCTAACTGCTCTCCTGGGTCAAAGGGGAATGGCTAACTGTTCTCCTGGGTCAAAGGGGAATGGCTAACTGTTCTCCTGGGTCAAAGGGGAATGGCTAACTGTTCTCCTGGGTCAAAGGGGAATGGCTAACTGTTCTCCTGCGTCAAAGGGGAATGGCTAACTGCTCTCCTGGGTCAAAGGGGAATGGCTAACTGTTCTTCTGGGTCAAAGGGTAATGGCTAACTGCTCTCCTGGGTCAGAGGAATGGCTAACTGCTCTCCTGGGTCAAAGGGGAATGGCTAACGGCTCTCCTGGGTCAAAGGGGTATGGGTAACTGTTCTCCTGGGACAAAGGGGAATGGCTAACTGTTCTCATGGGTCGAAGAGGAATGGCTAACTGTTCTCCTGGGTTGAAGGGGAATGGCTAACTGTTCTCCTGGGTCGAGAGGAATGGCTATCTGTTCCCCTGGGTTGCATGGAAATGGTTAATTGCTCTCCTGGGTTGAATGGGAATGGCTAACTGCTCTCTTGGGTTGAAGGCTAATAGCTAACTGCTCTCCTGGGTTGAAGGCCCTGGGAATGGCTAACTGCTCTCCTGGGTCAAAGGAAATGGCTAACTGCTCTCCTGGGTCAAAGGGGAATGGCTAACTGCTTTCCTGCATCAAAGGGGAACAGCTAACTGCTCTCCTGGATCAAAGGGGGACAGCTAACTGCTCTCCTGGGTCAAAGGGGAACAGCTAACTGCTCTCCTGGGTGAAGGGGAACAGCTAACAGGTAAGTAAGGGGCCTACATGTAAATTGTCCAGAGCTCTTTACAAATGATCCAAGTAGAAAAGGATTTAGGTGAGCAATAGACTGAGCACTGTCCTCAGATTTAGTTCAGGTGAAAAATAGGTCAAATGCTCACTTCTCATTGCAAGTCCTGAAACGTGATCATCCAATTACTAGAATAATGCTTTTCGATCAGGATCTTTGTTCCTGTCAAATTGAGACTACATGTACATTATAATGAAACATAACTGTAGCTTAGATCAGACTCGCTATGAAAAGAATTCATTTTAAGATGTTTGCTACATTTTTGTTTAGGCCTGTGCCCTGACTGGGAAGATTGGGACCCCAAAAAGGGTCGTCAGAATGCCAAGGAGGCCATGGATGCTGCTGATAAATGGCTAGGTGTTCCTCAGGTACGTCAATCGTCACTATTTCGGAGCAAAATGTAATCTGACGTATCTTTACTTTTCAGTCCAGACATCATTATCTTTGAAAAAAAGATGTGTGATTTGTAAACAGATTTTAGTTTTCTTCCTCACATTTCCATCAAACCCGTTGTCATGGAATCGGTAATAAAAGCACATACTGTATTAGCAGGTGTATTTTCAATGATTGCAAATACGGTAATCCCTCTAATAATTCAACCCCATCTATCAGAATTCAATCACCCCCAATTTTGTGGACAAAAATTAATTGGCTGTTGTAATAAATTTGATCCCTCTCTAAAATCATTGAAATAAAAAAGAAATAATGGACTATATGCATGATTTTTAACCATTCTGTCAACTTCCTGTTCTAATTTATTTGATCACCCCTAGATTTTATGGTGTGAATTTCACTTCCTGTGATTGAATTATTAGAGGGTTTTACCATAGGCATAAGACATTTGTTCAGGAAGATTGCAAGAAAAGCTAATCTGAATAATTATAATATTTTCTGTGAAACAATTCATATTCAGCCATGTTACAGCACATTAAAATATAATTTTTTTAATACGATTTTACAAATTGCATAATCATCATTTCCCTCCCCTATTAGTTCCCTTCACGTACACAAGTTACAAGGTACCGACTCTCACTTTTGGTGTGGTAAACACCCTAATAATTCAATCACTCTCTAAGAATAGGTTTTATAGAATCAACAGTGCATCATGGGATATATTCCTGTTTTAAGACATTTGATTGGTTAATTCAAATTTTCAAATGGAAATCCAGCATATTCATTGGCTTGTGAAGGAAATTGTTAAAAAAAACCAGCCAATCACAGAGGTTCTGTTATAAATTTGATCACCTCCTAAATGTGAGGGAAGGTCCTATTTTTGTATCATATTGGCTTGGATAATTCTCTGTTGAATTATTAGGGAGAGTACTGTAGTATCAAGCTAATGTATACACTCAACCAGCTGAAAAATACCATCTCAATTACAGGTACTAATTCATTGTTGCACACTAAACTACTTGGCTTCCAATATTTAATCACACACAGGCAGATTACTCAGCATTTTTAGGGAAGGTTACCTAGAGATGGGAATTTTTTTTTAAAAAAATACCAACCTAAAAACAATACTGTAACAGTTGTAGACAAATACATGCACATATCCTACTCGGAATTTGGGAGAAGATACTAGAAACAACAAGAAAATGTTGGGTAAATGTCAGATATTTGCGGAATTCCTGGGGGTTCTACATTTGAAGTCTGAACAGCAGCTAAACACATGACATATAGGCTGCCTTCAGTTGAGGCGGCCATGTAATATATCCGCTGTCATGGCCTTGTGATATGTTACAGTAAACCCTCTAATAATTCAATCACAGGAACTTGAAATGTCGGACCATCAAATCAAGAGGGTGATCAAATTTAATAGAACAGGAAGTTGACCAAATGGTCCACAGGTAGATCATATTATTAGACAATATACCATAAGCATTAATCAGGGTTGCCAGTAGATGAAGTTCTCTCCCAATTTGCAATCTATGGTAAGCCCTCTAATAAGTCAATCACAGGAAGTAAAATTCCCACCATAAAATCTAGGGTGATCAAATTTGTTAGAACAGAAAGTTGGCAAAATGCTCCAAGATCAGGTAGAGAATCCATTATTTCTTTGTTATTTCAGTGATTTTAGAGGGTGATCCAATCTATTAGAACAGCCAATTGAATGAATTTTGTTCCCACAATTGGAGGCGATTGCATTTTCATAGGGGGTTGAATTATTAGAGAAATTACCAGATGTGTATATTTTCTTAATTGATGGAACCAACACAACACAACAGACAACTTAATGGGGATCGCCAGCCACACTAGGCGGCGCTAGTGCTCCATCAGGTAAAGAAGATGTGGCGTCACAAAACGAACATTCATGGCGTCGTTACATTATGATGTTGTCTTTGTGACGTCCAGAAAAACGACATGGGCATGCGCCATTTACCTCTTACTACACGTAGCCACCTGGTGTTAGTTCGAGCTGGCGATCCTCATTGATCATCCTAATCAAGAAAGATAACTTCACTGACCCCATATATGTATGTGTGTGGTTCAAAATGACACAGGCATTCACTTGAAACAAAAGTTGTTTTTTGTTGGGGCCTTAGATTCCTTACATGCACAGGCACACAGAATATGACTCTATGTGTTATGTAAAGCCGATACTGCTGTATCATAAACTAACCTAACTCAAGTTAAGAAGAGGGATACAAGGGGTATATGTTTGGGATGCCAAAATGTGCTTGTAAATGGCCATCAATTACAGAGCAACATACCTTAGAGCAACATACCTTACACACCTCTACAGTGGAAATGAACGACCTTCACATTATACACCTGGAAGCTGTACATGTGCCAGCATGGTGTTTGCACTTGAATTTTAAACTAAACAAATTTGAACTGGTATCACTTATGATCACTGCTGGGGATATCAGGCAGTCTAATTGGCTTTTTGTGTTAGACTGAGCCTGATGAGATATTGTTCTTGTGTCTGCACATCTGGATGCTGGGTTTGGGGTATTACAGTGAAATATTCACTTTTACCGTCTGTCAAACGAAAGTGAAAGTTCCAGTCAACTAAAAGATTTCAACAATCTCAGTCTTGTTTGGGTTTGAAATATATACAAATTTGTTTCAGTGACACTGTTTATCTCACAGATATTTTAGGACCAGAGAAATCAGTGCATAGTTATCTTATCTGATGCAAGGAATCCAAGATGTTTTTTTGTTGTTTTTTGTTGTTTTTACCCCTCGGCCAATTTTGGCCATGGGGTATTGTCGTCGTCTTGTACGTCCGTCTGTCCGTACGTCCATACGTCCGTACGTGAGCGAGATAGCCGGAGAACGGTTCCACTGAAGAATTCCAAATTTGGTATGCTTATTTACCTAGTCAAGGACCAGAAGCCTATTGAATTGGGACCTGATTGGGTGAAAACTTCGGCGGCCATCTTTAATTTTATGTGAAATGGATAATGATCCATATCTCGGAAACCATTCAACTGTTCAATACGAAAGTTGGTATACATCATCGATACATCAAGCAACTTTCAATGAATTACCAAACCGGCTTTTCTGATTTAGCTGGAAATCCTGGAGGCCATCTTTAATTTATGCGAAATCGATAATGATACATATCTCTGTTACCATTCAGTTGTTTTATATGAAAGTTGGTATACATCATCGATACATCCAGATACTTTGAATCAGGACCTGATTGACCGAAAACCCTGGCGGCCATCTTTAATTTATGCAAAAACTTTAATGATATATATCTCTGATCCAATTTAAGTGTTCTATACCAAACTTGGTATACAGCATCGATGTATCAACTGACTTGCAGTGAATAACCACATCAGTTCCTCTGAGTGGGGGGAAGGATGGGCGGCCATCTTTAATTTATGCAAAATCATTAATGATCTCGTTCTCTGATACAGTTCAAGTGCTCGATGTAATATCTGGTATACATCATCGATGCATCAAGAGACTTACGACAAATGACAGTTCTGGTTTCTGATTGAGCGGAAACCTTGGTGGCCATCTTTAATTTATGCAAAATCTTTAATGATGTATATCTCTGATACCATTTCAGTGTTCTATACGAAACTTGGTATACAGCATCAATGCATCAAGAGACTTTCAGTGAATAACCACATCAGTTCCTCTGAGTGGCGGGAAGGATGGGCGGCCATCTTTAATTTATGCGAAATCATTAATGATCTCTATCTCTGATACCGTTCAAATGCTCGATGTAAAATTTGGTATACATCATTGATGCATCAAGAAACTTATGTAATGAATACCGGTTTCTCTGATTGGACGGAAATCTTGGGGGCCATTTCTAATTGCAAAATTTTTGATAATCTGTATATTTGTGACTGCTTGGTGTTCCTGACATCTTGGTTCAAATTGAATACATTATGAATGTATCCAGAGCCGAGGGGTTTTTTGATGCGCAGCTTCGTATTTTTTTTTGGCACACAAATGTTTTACGACCACAAAGTACACGTAGCAGTGTTGTTCTACAGTGAATTCTTTTTGAGTGTAATTTAACCAGATTTTGCAATATTTAGTGTTTTTTGCTCTCCACTTTGAGTGCATCCAATTCGGGCATAATGTTCAATGTTGTGCGTAATGTCTAAATAAAAACCCAGGGTGTTTGAGTATCACATGTCAATATACTTCAGTTCGTATCATGAGTAAGCATTAATTTCCAAATCACAAAAAAATGAAAAAATGAAAAAAGCAGATATAAAAAGTTTCAAAAATCACCAGATGTTACCCCAGTATTTTTTGGTTATCTTTTCAAACAGAAGGCTGCTTTATGTAGGGATGCTGTTTTTACTCAGTTCATTATGTCATAGGTTAAATGTTTAACATATCTCCATTAACTACTGACCTACATAAATCCACATGTCTAGCCTTGTACATGTATGTCACTGTTATATTTTTGAACTAAATATGGTCCATCCTTATGCATAATACACATGCATTCTGAAATACAGCCTATATTTTCTGATTTTCTCACATAATGCCCAATGCAATCTCTATAGATGTCTGTAAAATTTCGGACAGCTATTAATCACACTGCTAGATTTTGTATTGTGAGAGTGATCACTCTATTGCTGAAGAGCAGCTTGACTACCTTTGATTACTTTCAGAGTGAAACTTACAGAACCACACATTTACAATATATTAGTCTAGATAACAAAACTGTTTATCGTATACTGCAGTAAAAAATATTGAAGACAAATATTTGTTTATCCTAAATTTGAGCCCTTGTAACCCCCTACCAGTTTTGTATTTATAACTTAGTGTGGGTGTGACTGAAGTTACACAGGCATAACATTGAATCTTTGTGGGTCACAGCCTCGATAAAATCCTGTTTTACCGAAGACTGCAGAATAGGAAATCTGTAGGCAGCAGGGTTTAATCAAATACACTTTTTCTTTTCAAGAACAACAAACAATTCAAGATTCTAAAGGTGATTTATGATGGTTTTGAAAATTCAAAACACCATTTTACCTGTCTATTAACATTTCTCCAGTGTTTGTACTTTATGTTCATTATCATATATGACATATATATAGAAACAACTACAGGGGCATATTAAATCATGAGTAAATAAGCTATAAAATATTCATGTTTAACTTGCTTTAAAGGCCAGGTTAGGAGTCTTCTTACACAAAGGATATTAATTAAAGGAATTTCACAAAAGTAGTTTATTCATTCTACGGAGATCCCTAAGGATTCAATCATCGGAAATGAAATTTTCTATTACATAATTAAATTTATTACAACATGAAGTTGAAGAAAATTTATTAGAACAGCTGATTGAATTTTTCTCCAAATTTTGAGGTGATTGAATGTTGATAGGGGGATTGAATTATTAGATTATTGGATTTTTAGAGGATTTATTGCAATGTTTAATTTAACTATTTAAGAAACAGCTAATGCTTGTATTCACAGAAATAAGGATTTGAAGGACATTACTTTCAGACTCTAATCTAGCTCTTATCAGCATTCAATATTTGGATGCTGCCATTGGAATGCACCTTGGAGAAAAAAAAAAAAATGAATAAATAATTTTTTTTTTTTTTTAGAAATCACTACTGAATATTCTTTCCATTTTATATCTCGCCGCTTGGCTCTTTCGTCGCGCGACTTTGCCTGCCCTTCCAGGTGCTTATGCTTACCAACCCCTGCCCTTTAAGTCTGGATTACGTTCTGACTTCCAAGATCGGTAAACCCTCCAAATTCAATTACTATATTTTAACAGTTAATTTTGTCTCAAATTTGGACCATCATAACAATAAATTTGATCACCACATAAATGTAGGAGAAACTACATATAGATAGGATCCTGTTTTTATATAATTTTGTCAACTTTCAGTTCTACTAAATTTGATCATTCCACCATTTCAGGTGAGAAGACGGTGTTATTGAATTATTAGAGCAGCAGTAAAATTAAATGAGTTTAAATATTCTACGATTGTACAAGGAATTATATTACAGATTGCATAATCAAATGCCTGAAAAAGAAACTGCATGGTGTGAATACCTTTTTATTGCGACAAAATATAAACCCCCCACAATAACCAGACTTTGAGTTCTTGCAAGTCAGCAAGGGAAACAACTCTGTTATCAAAATCAGGGGAGATAAGTCCTCACCAATTAAAAGTAATGAAAACTAGAACAGAGGGATTTTGTGCTTGTTGAGGGAACTGCAATATGCATGTATAGGTTTCATTTACATGTATGTTATCTGACTTAAAAATTTAATCTGCTTTCAAAGAATCAGAAATTATTTTTCATTCCAATACATAGTTTCCCAGGTGGTACACATCAGTCAGAATAGAATCATTGCTGTATAAAAGTCCCTGAAGATTTTAGCTGATTTTGTAGATTCTCTGTCAGTAGCCCAGGTATACAGGATGCAGAACTTTTGAAACCAGTGAACATGTGGTACCTGGCTGTTTTGTATAGTATATCCTGGCTAGTATCTCAAGGTTGGTTTCCAATAGCAACCCAGTTCTATTTCCTCTGGAAGGTATGCAGACAGATGGTTTACAACACCGGCGGTAGAGATTAGGGCTATAACACCAGCGCCATGTGATAAACCAATATGATAGACCCTACAGCTACTGTAGACTACTGCCATACTCAAAATTTGCTATATGTATTTCAGACATTGTCCATGAACCGTCAGCCTGAGTATTACCTCCCCTTGATTTCCTCTCTAAATAAATTGGATTTTCTCTGTTCAATCTAACTAATATAAATGATAGTATCAAAATAGTTGAGAGATGTAGGACAAATAAACAAACAATGATTGTCATTTGTACAAGGCATTATGTAATTTGAAGACATCATTATATTGGTACCAGTATCAATAATATGGCCTGAATTTTTTTATTGGAGGAAAACTTTTTGGGGTTATAATTTGTACTGTAAGGTACTTTCACAGAAACTTACTGTGTGGATGGAATTTTCTTTCTGAGATTTGAATATTTTTTAAATCAAATGCTCTGCCAATGATATTGTGGCTTAATTCTATTGATGCACCGTTTAACTAGATGAAGGTACTGATGGCAACAGCTTATATATCTCAACATGCCAGGGGCTCTGATGTGCATCTGTTTCCTTTGAGATTTGGCTACAGTCAAAGCTCAGGTGAACTGGCCCATCAGTGTCAGTACCGGTACTAAGAACACTTACATGTATAAGATATTTCCATGCAGCTGAACACTGCGTCACAAGATGTACAAAATGCATAGGCCATTGAGAAATAAATGCTGTTTCTTGTAATTCAACCGATTCATACTTTTTCTTGTATTATTTAGAAAAAAAAAAAAATTAGAATTAGGTGGTATTTTACTGAGGTGACTTAATTTGGAAAAGATGAATAATACATGTACATCACAAATGAAAACATTGCCAACCCAAATGTTTCAAAGTGTGTTACTCTAACTGAAAATATTTTTGTGTATGGCCAGGCCTGAGTGCAGTCTAAATTGCAAGCTTGCATGAAAGTAAACCACTAACTGACACTTTTGAAGGTCATTCTGTTTATTTGAAACTTTGCCAAATCGTTGGCGGAGGGGAGATGGGAGAAGTGCCAAGGTAAAGTTAATGATATCTCCTGTCTCAACTCATTGCTTCTAGCGTTAGTGTTAAAGAGAGGCTGAACTGGGCTTTTATGAGAATGAAAAATTACTTTTCGTGCAGGTTTCAGGATACTGTTTCTTTGAAGATACAATGAACATGTATGGATTTTGCTATGAAATAAATAAAATCAGTGCAAACAATATTGATGTTTGAATCCAGCCCAAAAGGCTTGATACATCTTTCTTCTAATCACAAAAATGTGATTTGTTCATGTTTCATACCCCAACTCAATGAATATAATATTGAATGCAAATTTGTTTTCAAAACCCAAATCAAGCAAGACCTATTTAAACCCATGCCAGATTTTAAAGAAAAAGTGTAAAACACGAAATGTTGAGCACAAATCTCACATGTTATTGAATAAATTCTCATGGAAGAAATATTGAGTTGAAATCCCAATGCAAATATATCCACAGGGTTCATATGGGTCCTGGATTTCCTTGATTTCCTTGAATTCTGAGAAAATAAATTCCAGGACCTGGAAATCCTTGAATTCTGACAATATTTGTAAAGAGACCTGGAAAAGTCCTTGAGTTTTGTTGTCCTCTCTCCCCCCAAAATATCTGCCACAATTAATTACTGGAATTTCTTTCTAACGAACTGAATTTATTCTTCGATCTAGTCAGATCTGTATGAAACGTGATAGTTGAAATACATATTCATTTCATTCTAATGTACATTGTTGAATTTGCTGAATGGAACATGGTAAAAGGTGTTGAAAAATGTCCAGGAAAATTAAGTTAAAGGTCCTGCAAAAAGATTGTATGGACCTGGAAAAGTCCTGGAATTTTGTCTTTCACAAAGGGTAGGAACCCTGTATCCAGTGAATCTCTTGAATAACTACATGATAGCAATGCCAATTGACAACATGGATGTGTTTTATCAAAACACTGTTACCATCTGACATTACTGAATTTGTCATATTCATTTCCCATCGTGCAGCATTTGTCATATTCATTTCCCATCATGCAGCAGGGTTCAGTACGACAGGTAAATGAGTTGCAAATTTCACCACAAATTTTATTGCATCCCACTGCCTGCATTTTTTCTCCCACGTGAATCGCGCATCCTGGTAAACACAGCTAGGTATTTCCTAGTTGAGCTTTTTTTCTTGAACAAGAATGCTTTCATTAGCCCTTGCTTTAAGCTCTTCAAAATTCCTTGAGAGGAAGTACATGTTACATCCCTGCACAGTTATTGTGAAGCTGCAAGTTAAGTATAAAGCTTAGTTCCCTGAACAAATAATACTGTGATTGTGAATTATGTAGAAGTTACATTAAGTAATCAAGCTTTATGTCAATAGGGTAGATATTCACTTTATTGTTTTCCACATCACACTTTTCAGTATTTATTAATTTCTTCTGTTTCAAGTTCAAAAGCTGCTGAACCAGAATAATCTTACGTCTATCTGATGGCAAGATTAAAAGGTTGTGCTTATGGTCATTCCCCTAATTATTCAATCACAGGAAGTTCACTTTTTATCTCTGTTATTCAGACAGAGAAAAAGTAACATTCCCCTTCTTTGTTCAAACTGAAGAAAAGTCATATAATGACAAAATGTGACACTTTGTAGCTGCATGGTGCCATCAAGAATATTTCCAGATATAAGCCATTTTTGCTGCACTTCCGGTGATTGAATTATTAGGGAAATTACCGTTAGCATAGAATGGAAATAAGCTTACATGGAATACATAACTGACTCATTTATACTATTTATAATGATACAATAGCCAGCGATAACATATAATTAATCACTGTACAGTGAAACCTGTGTATACCGACCATTCTTGGTACCAGATTATACTGTTGATTTTGACAGGGTTCTGGTTTATCAAGGTTCAAGCTACTTTAAAGTTAAGTATTGGGAATCAAGATAATGTCTGTATTCAGAGGTTGGTCAGTTTACCCAGGTAGCAGTATTCACAGGTTTCAATGCAATACACTTGTCAGCAATGTTGTATAATTATATACCTTACACCAATGTACAATCAGTGTATATGAAGTCGATGAACTGAAGCATACTACATACTTCAATTCACCTTTTGTGAATAAATAAATTGTTTAAACCAAGCATACTACCATGCTTTTACATTGAAGCTAGCTCGGAGTCTCGGTGGGGATCTTTGAGACTCCCAATTTCATAATGAGTCTCCCTGAATTCCTGATATTTAACATGGTGAAGATAGGAATGAGATTCCCATGTTTTCAAGAAAACCCTCTAAAACATGGAATTGAGCCTCTATTTTGAAATTCAGGCCTGCTTGCCGCAAGGATGTTGGGAGCTTGTTGTTTACTAGATCTGTGTAAACAGTGGAGGGGAGATAATTGGTGAATCATTGAAGATACATCTATGATGCAGAGACTTGATGATATCAGTCTGACTGACTGGGCTATTAATTCTCGCTTAGACAAGTGGAAATGATTTAAGCAGATATTACATGCACTCTTTTTTTCTTAGACCAGCTCTTTATCACCCCACTCATTTTCATCCCTTTTTTCGCAATGTTCAGCTCACACTCATACCTTTTGTACCCCTCAACCAAAATTGGCCTTGGGTGTTGTCATCACATAGGTCTGGCTGTCTGTACATCTCAGTGGAAATTATTTTGCTCCCCGTTATGATAAACCAAGGGACATAACCAGAGATGTACTGTATAAACGAAGGGAGACTACTGGAACTGGCATTCAACATTCTCATCCAAAAGAATTTACTACGAATTGGACTACAAGCATGTTACAATGGTTGAAAATAATGGCCATGAATTCAGTCATATATGGGATTCAGGATGGTTGCATATTATCATGCTGGAACTGATCTCTCAGATAACTCTTGTTTAATTTTTACAAAAATATATACCTGTATTTACTAACATGTAGGTGACATGCATGTTGATGTGCGAGTGCCTATTTGATAATCAGAATAGTGATACATGTACATATAATATTAAACAACCCTCACAATTAGCCAGGGCATTCAGCAATCACTGTGGTATTATTAACTCACCTCAGCAATTTTCAACATGGCATGAAATGGGAGTTATGTTGATACCACAGGACTATTGCTCAGGAGAATTTTCCTAATTGTGAGGGCTGTTAAACTTCCCCAAACACATCATGTACATCACTACATAAGATATGAAAATGGCAAGAATGCATGATCTGATAGATAATAGAAGAAATCTAACCACTTATTGATTGAAAGTTATGAAAGACTTGCTCGCCATTTACACAGTGACTACCAAATGAATGTATCCAGTATGTGTTGTCAAGCATTCCATACAATCTGTATTATAAAACTAAATTCTTCTTCTCCAGTTGATCAAGCCAGATGAAATGACGAACCCCAAGATAGATGAGATGAGTATGATGACGTATCTGTCTCAGTTTCCTAATGCCAAGCTCAAACCCAACGCCCCATTGCGCCCCCGCCTTAATTCAGCTCGTGTGCGAGCCTGGGGGCCCGGGCTGGAACCCACTGGTAACCACAAAGGGGCACCGGCGCGCTTCACCATCGAGACTTTCAGTGCAGGGAAGGGCGAGATAGAAGTAATTGTTCTCAACCCCCGGGGCATTAAGGAAGCGGTAAGTTTTGACCTCATATTTTTTTAGCACATTTATTACTGTACCGTAAATGTGATAATTATTGGTTCATCTTTCATTGTAAGAATCACAATACAATGGAGAACAATAGTCCGTACAACAATTTCTAATTTTGACATTTCATATGCTTCAATCACAATCGACCAACATCTTTTAAAAATAATCAGAAAATTTTGTTTTTCTCCGTTCAAGTGATTTATATGTGTTAATTTGTTCTTCTTCTACAGTGTGAAGTTGTATTCAACAATGACAGAAATCTCACCTATTCCTGCTGTTATGTGCCTTCTGTAGAAGGAATGTATAAGGTATTTATATTAAAGTTTTCTTCATGAGATAACAAGCAAATTCAGACGATCAAAGCCATTTAGGATAATTAAATCACCACAGGCTGATGCCATGGACTGTTCCAGGATTTAATCTTATGTATCTCTGACCTTATTACTGGTTTAGACTGTCAATCGAGGATGTCAATATCACTGTGACCTTGACAAGCTCTTCAATGCTTATTAAAAACAGTGCCTTAATTAATTATATTGGTGAAATTTTCGAACCGTTTGTTCTGGAACACTCTAGATTTCACGTTCATATGCAATAACTCATTGCATAATTGTGCCAATTTTCAGGTAATTATCAAATTCGGAGGGCGGGAGATCCCAAAGAGTCCATACGAGGTCAGCGTGGAAGGCGCGGCTGGAGATGCATCCAAGTGTAAGGCATACGGTCCAGGTCTGGAACGCTCTGGAAACATCGTGAACAAACGAACGTACTTCGAGGTCGACACCAAAGGTACGGAGACGATCATCATCACAAAGCCAATCCTCATGCTTTTGGTCTCCAGATATCGTCACAAAGCAAAATGTCAATCATGACCTGCTGTTTTGTTCAGACATCTCCATGAAGCCAAATCTTATTATATCCTGCTGTTTTCCTCCGGACATCATTACAAAGCCACACTTTTTCTCTGTAGATCTCGTCACAAAGCAAAAGACAATCATGACAGGCTGTTTCTCTAAATTTCTCTAAATAATAAATGAAATGACCAATCAAATTCTCAATCCTTTCATTGCCTCACTCTGCAGTGCCTGAAACTCCATCCAATATTTGAGAGTAGAAAGAAGATTATTGACAACCTAATTTTGAATGAAAACAATGAATGAATAATGAATTGATAAATAAGTCTTTTATTCTCACATTTACAGATGCCGGTCAAGGAATGGTGGATGTGGTCATTCTTGACCCCCAGGGACGTAAAGATTCGATCCGTCCCTCCATCACGAAGAAAGATAACTTTACGTATGTGGTGGAGTACATCCCACTCCAACCAGGCCTGCACTCTATCAACATTTTCTTCGCCGGAAGTGCCATCCCAAACAGCCCATTTGGTGTGGGCATTTCTCCAGGTCTGTGTTAGCCTGTCTGCTAACCATTGGACTGCGGCTTCATATTCATTTTCCCCATATTCACTTAGTTTTGAGTAACAGATGAAGCCTTCAAAGTTGGCAGCCAAAATAATTGTCCTTAAATTTGTTTTGCCATTTGTCTTACCCATCCATTATTTTCTTAATACCCTGGACAGTTATTTTTATATTTCACAATGTCAAACCCAAACAAATTTAAGCAACATGCATCTATGTGTGTCAACAAGCAAGAAAATTTTATATCGGGTCCACTTTTGTCACAAATGTCACAAATTTATGTGTGCAAATTGAGCCAAGAATGATTGATCAGCTTGTTCTATGACGTATTTTTTCTTATTTAATACCTTGCATCCAACTTGAAAGAAAAACAAACAATACAAACAAAATGTGCCTTCCTGGCTTTTCTGACAAGCAGATGATGATAAAATGATCGATACACTTTCTGATTGTTTTCACATTGTTCTTCCTCAATTGCAGCTGTTGATGCGAAGCGTTGCTATGCAAGTGGACGTGGTATCCAGCCAAAGGGCATTCGTGTCAAGGATGAGGCTGATTTCAAAGTCTTCTGTAAGGGAGCGGGTGAAGGCGATCTGGCTGTACAGGTGATTGGACCAGGTGAGAGTCAAAAAGAGCAGATAACTCATAACGTATTTCTTGGTTCACTGGGGTTGTCTCCCTTGAGTGGAGATGACTTTGTGAACTGAGACAATTCTGACATTTGGCTTGCTTTAACTAAATTCTCAATTTCCTGGCATTAGCTAATTTTGAAAATTCACCCCTTTATATCTGTGTATGCCATTTTTTACCCCTCGGCCAACTTTGGCCAAGGGGTATTGTCGTCATCATGTCCGGCTGTCCGTCCGTCCGTACGTCCGTTACCGCGATATCTACAGAACCGTTTCATGCATGGCAACCAAACTTGTTACATCTATTTATCTTCACGTAAATCAGAAGCCTATCGAAAATGAGTCATCTCGGACAATATTTTGCAGAGTTATGCCCCTTTTTACAAATGAAAATCCATTTATGATTTGTTATTGTGATAATTTCAGAACCGTTCCATATACAACATCCTAACGTGATACAGTTGTTTCTCTTGACCTGAACTAGATGCCTATCGAAAATGAGTCGTGACAGAAAGTATTTTGCAGAGTTATGCCCCTTGTCTATTTTATCAGTAATTATAATAAACAAAATTTATTCACAACATGATTTGTAGTTTTACTTTTTTGTTTTGCTAACAGCCTAACCTAACAACACTTTTTAGTTGCCACACGTCATTTTATATTCCCACCGCTTAAATGTTTCCCCAAATTTGGCTCTCTTCTAATGATTTCCATTTCAGCAATTTTAGTTGTGTTTACCAAGATATGACAAACGTATATCTATAGTGTATGTATTTATTCCAGAAACAAATTAATTTAAGGGGAGGAAAACTTTTTTTTTTTTCCAAAGAAAGTACACTTACAATACCAGGGGTAAATATTTCTTCCCACAAGCCAATCAATTGGTAGAGACACCCTTACATTATAATAGCTGGGGTTCAGAGCCGAGGGGTTTCGATAGCGCAGCTTCATGTTATCAATAATGATTTGATGCATCTTCATACACAAGTCGAATTCTCCGTTCACACTCCGATTTAGCCTTGTTATATCAGCCCACCGGCTCTGTTCAAAAGAATTTATATAGAGACTTTAATCGTCACTCACCTTGAATACAACTGAATTTCGAAATGTGCCATTTGAGTGGGTTATTGATTAGCTGTCCTATGTATTTGGCGACCTTTATCACCCTATTAGGAGGAATGATAACTTATCGAGAATATGTCGCCCTACAGTTTCATTGAGTAGGTTCTGATTTGTAGATGAAATTTACACCTCAGATTTGAATGCTTTCGGTGGTCTGATATTTCAAGGCTAAATCGAAGTGTGAATGGAGAAGTCGACTTGTCTATGAAGATGGGTTTGATGGTGTCACTGGTCATATACTTTACCACTTCATTCCGATACAAATATTATATATCTAATTTGCCCCTGAACCATTTCATTTCAATACATATATAATCTTCCCTAGTATAATCCGTGGTGTGTCCGACTCCTCCTACTCCTCCTCCACTTTACTCACTGCACAGCGGGTCGCATAGGTGTGGCGCGGGATAGGGTGGGGCTAGATACCTGGGGTTTTCGCTACCTGAGATTTCATGGGCCAGGCTTGCACCCTACAGTAGAATGGGCCGACTGCGCATGCGTGATGAGTAGTAGTAGTATAGAAAGGGCACGCGATCTCCCTATTCCTATAGGTTTGGCGCGGGATAGGGTGGGGCGAGAGACCTAGGGTTTTCGCTACCTGAGATTCCATGGGCCAGGCTTGCACCCTACAGTAGAATGGGTCGACTGCGCATGTGCGATGAGTAGTGCGCGATGAGTAGTATAGAAAGGGCACGCGATCTCCCTATCCCTATAAACTAACCCATGGGGGTGAATGAACCCATGGGGGTGAATGAGCCATGGGTGTGAATGAGCACTTGTATATCTAATTTGCACCTGAATCATTTGTACCATTTCAGGGAACGCAGAGGTGAAATGTAAGGTGAAGAAGATTGATGTAGAGATATACGAGGTTGTGTACTTCCCAGTTCAGCAGGGTCATTATGTTGTCAATGTGACGTACAGTGGTCAACACATCACCAAGAGCCCATTCAAAGTGGAAGTCGGGCCGTACAAGGAGTCTAGAATCCGAGCTTATGGACCCGGTCTTGAGGGAGGCGTTGTTAACCAGCCAGCAGTGTTCACAGTCGAGACAAACGGAGAAACAGGAGCGCTTGGTAATTTCATAGGTGTACCTTGTGTAGGATATTGCTGATCGCATTCTTGTGATGCTGATGGCCGGGACTTTCCTCTGTGTCCTATTCTTAAATAAATTTTCATAAATTACAATAACCACTCGGTTAATTTGCTCAGAGGGATAGTGAATGTAAAGCAAGGTGGCCGAGTATGCTTGAGCACCTGCATTTATTGCTGGCGATTTGACTTCAAGCTCTGAGAGTCACGGGTTCAAATGACTAGGTTTTTTCTAAAAATAATTGGATTGTCTTATTAATCAGCTTTTCAAATACAAGGTTTTGTGAGCTATTCTTATGAGTAATTTGAATATCTGTCAAGACTACATGCAAACATCTATGAATGACATCTCAATGATTCAGCAAGCTACATATTTCATAGCTATAAATCTCATAAGACAATCAACGAAAGATTCTGAATAAATTTTCGACAGCTGTCCTTATAAATGCAAAGATGTTTTATACACTTTGAATAATTTGACAGCCATCCAGCTCTTGTAACACTCTACATCATGATTGGACATCACAACCTACGTTTAAAATATAGTATTTTTTCCATGTTATCTGAATGATGAATGAAGTATTAATCAGTTAAATAGTCTTTTAAATGCTCTCTTTTTCCGTTGTACACATGTAGGGTTTTCTATCGAGGGTCCCTCACAATGTAAGATTGATTGCAAGGATAACGGCGATGGCTCAGCTGACGTGACGTACTGGCCCACCGCCACTGGCGACTATGCAGTACATATACTATGCAATGAGGAGGATATCCCAAAATCTCCTTATATGGCAGAAATTCTGCCAGCTTCTCCAGATTTCGATGCGTCAAAGGTATGTATACACTCTAACAATGTTTGGTTGTATGTAGAACTAGATTTGGTCCTTTATGGCACAAGGGTGGAACCAAAACATCGTTCTCATCTAAATGTTTCACTGTGAGATGACTGATTCATGTGCACACCCTTTTTGAAAACCAGTACTATAAACTATTTTGTCCAGCATATCATTAATTTGTCCAAGTTATGTAGTGTTCTTTAAATCTATTAAAAATATCTCCCTTATTGTCCTTCTTCAGGTGACAGCCAGTGGCCCTGGTCTGGAAAAGAACGGGGTGTTTGTGAACAAAGTGGCGGAGTTCACCGTCGACACGCATAAAGGCGGCAAGGCTCCATTGAAGATCTCATGTCTCGACGTTGACTATAACCCTGTCGATGTTCAGATACAGGATAACCGTGACGGCACGTATACCTGTCGCTACACTGCACGTCGCAATGTCAAACACACCATCATCATCACCTACGGAGGAGTCAACATTCCCAAAAGTCCATTTAGGGTAAGAAATATGAACCAGGGACACATCTTTGTTGAGTCCTCTTGGAATAATAGTATTCAACAATAATGTCAGTCCTTGAACTGTCCACCACATAACCCTAAAATTATGAAAACTGACATCATGACACATGGGATACAGTCACAGCCCCAGAGATGCATACATTAGTTTTATAGACTTCCGATATTGTAGATGTTAAATGAGGGAGGTGGACACTCCTTTGTAGCCAAGCTATAATGAATTGATTGATCACATTATTTGAGAATCGTATGATTTGCCCTATGTTGTATAATACTCATTGATTAATGCAGATCTATGTACAAGAGACGAGTAGACCGGACAAAGTTCGTGTACATGGTCCCGGTGTGGAAAGAGGTGTCAAAACTTTCATCAGGACATACTTCGTGGTTGACTGCAAAAGCGCTGGCCCAGGTATGTTGATTGGAAGCATATGTTTTGATAATCTCTTGCTGATGGATGTTAATTTTTTTTCCTTCAGACCTCGTGTCAACATTCCGTTCTTCTCTTGACAACTGTAGCCATTCAATTATGGGTCTGAGGAAATCGCAGGACAACACCGCAACCTCACAAATTGGTTCCAGTGATGATCATATTGCCTTTCTCTGTTAACATAACCTTTAACGATAGTAACAAAAAATATATCCTTAAACTCCCCAGGTGATGTGGCCATTGCGCTGACAGACGAACAGGGTCGTGATGTTCCCGTGGAAACGGTAGACAATGGAGATGGTACATTTAATGTGGAGTACGAACCCCAGACTGTGGGAACATACCAGGTGGCTGTATACTACGCTGACCAACCTGTTCCTAACACGCCCATCAAGGTTAACGTTCAGCCCAGTATTGACCTTAGTAAGGTCAAGGTCGAAGGACTTGAGCCAAGTAAGTTGAATGGGGTCTTCTCGTAATACCAGTGACCATGCTTCACTGCAGTGCTCTGCCAAGCAGAAACTGGGGGCCTGGATTGGGGCAGTCTCTGTGATGTTTTACACCTATGCTTACATTTAGGAGAATACATTTTGACAGGTTAGAGAGAACTACCTCTCTAAAATGGAGGTAAAAAAAGGTTGTTTTAGCTTAATAAAATCAACAATATATCGATCCAAGAGACATCTGCCACATGGATATACATATTTTGTTCTCTACAAGAGACATCTGCCACATGGATATACATATTTTGTTCTCTACAAGAGACATCTGCCACATGGATATACATATTTTGTTCTCTATTAAAATTAGACCAAGCACACTTTCATTAGAAAATCGCTGTTATGACATGTAACAATAAATAGGCTAAGTCGTCCGAAGATTTTGGAGTATTATGATGAATAAATCAAAAGTTATCAAGTGAAAATTAGCCTTCTTTACCTCCTATATTAGAGAGGTAGTTCTCTCTAATATGTGGACACTGTCGTGGTCTGGCATATGTAGGCATCGTCGTGATGACTGAAAAAATGTTGAAAACGACGTTACATCCTACTTACTGTTTAAACTAGCGAAAATTGTTCATTAACTCCCTCTGTACCGGCATTTCTAACATATCAACACTGCCATGAACGTGAATGAAGCGAAGATATACTTATCATCGCCTACATAGTTTCAAAGACGATACTCTGAGCTTTCGAAGAAGATATAATATGATGAAAATATTTTTCTGGAAATTCCACATTTATGTATGCCAATGACAGGCAGTCATTGGTCCACATTTACAGAGAGGGATAAGATAGGTGTATTGCCCTTTCTTTAAATTACATGATAATGTAAAGCAAATTTGCATAGTGGGAGGTGGAACTAAACTGTCACAGAGTTTGCCACCTAGACCAGGCACCTTAGCCAATTCTGGTCATTGAAGCATGTCATTGTTATAGTGGAAAGACGCTAATTATGTGAGACCTGTATTTATGCAATTACTTGTGTTGCTTATTGTGGCACTTCATACACATCAAATTCAGTTGCAGTAATTCGAAGCAATACGAATACTTTATCAATTTATAAAATGAGAGTTGATTCGCCCTTTTTTTGTGAGAAATGCTTGTGAAATTTAATGCAGTAGTTTCTGTTGGTTGTTATAACCCGTCCTACTGTCCTCTATCAGAGGTTGCTATTGGTGAGGCTCGTGAGGTGAAGATCTTGACTAAAGGTGCTGGACCACCACCTGCCCCAAGAGCCATCCCTGGCTGTAAGACCCAATCCAAGGCTACCCCAGCCCCCAAGCCAGGGCCAGGTGCCCCAGGAATAGCTGCCTCAACCTCCTCCAGTGCCCGTCCGGGTGATGCCCCACTGCTCCCCACGGCTGAAGCCAAGGTATTCATCACTGCGCCCAGCGGACAAACTGCTGAACTGCCAACCGCTAAAATTACTGATGGATATTCGACCAAGTTTGCTCTGGATGAGCCCGGGCCATATCAGCTCAACATCACCTATGGAGATATGGAGGTGCCTCAAACTCCATATCAGTTTGAGGTTGTGTCAGCCGTCGATGAGGCAATCTCTGCCCAAAAGGCGCCCAAAGCTGCAGCAGCCCCAGTGGGACCCGGCGGTGCTGCCAACGTGAAAGCCTATGGACCCGGACTAAAAGGAGGTCAACCCCAGAAACCGGCGACATTTACAGTGGATACGCGAGAAGCGGGTCCAGGAGGGCTGGGCGTAACTGTAGAGGGTCCCGCTGAATCCATCATAGATTACCATGACAACAACGATGGCACCTGCGATGTCAGTTATATCCCACCCATTATGGGTGACTACACAGTCAATATTACCTACAATGAAGATCATATCAAAGACTCGCCTTTCGTAGCGAAAATCACACCTGCCGGAGAATTGGACATTAGCGGAATCACAGTGTCTGGTCCAGGCATAGAACCAGAGGGTAACATTCATTACGATAGCATGGAGTCGTTTGCCAAGTTTGAACTCCGTCACGAGTGATCCAACCTCCCCTTTGCATTGTTGTTTTACAGAGAAAATCTTCTCCCAAGATTCATCACATGGATTGCTAACTCCTGTTTGATACCTCTGAACTAACCCCTGGAATTGTCTCCCTTGATAACGGGTGAACTCGTTCTTGGTGAGCGAAACGAGAGATGTTGTTTCGTACTAACTAATTTGTTAGCATGACATTTCCAACCTGTTTTACAATACGTCTTAGATGAAGCAGATATGAGAGAGAGAAGAAAATATCTGTCCCTGATTTTGTCCTGTGAAAAAAGAAGTGAACCTTCTTTCATTTTGCTTAAATTTAAAAACAAAAGAATTTTTTTGGTGCTGTATTAAAAATTGCCTGCTGGCATGTTATTTATTTTTTTGGTTTTGTTTTACGATTTATTTTATTTCTTCTTTCAGGAATGAAGAGCATGAATTGAATGGAATTAATTTTCCTGTGTTCCTAATAAATTAATATAGTGAGAATTTAACTGTCTTTATTTCATTGTTTTAACTGTGATATCTTAACCAGTGGAATGTGTAATAAAATATCCCTCGGTCAAATGTAATCAAGTTTGACATATAAAGTTTTTCCTTGCTCTGTTGTTTTTTTTTTTGTTTGCACGTATTACATTGTTGAACCGTTCTAACATGTCAAATGGTCTATCACGAACTAGATGTATACCTTCCTTTTGAAGAGGAAGATAATCAAACTGGCCACAAATTATGCATACTTTCAAGTATTCTTTCTTAAAGTTCAGTCTGATTATTCTAAGCCACGTCTCAAACAGAGAGAATGACTATCACTGGGGTAATGCGGTCTTAATTCAAATGTACTTACATTAATTCCAGGAAATCTTTTGGATGGGAAATAGAATTAAATATTGATAAGATCAGACTTATATGTTGACAAATTTGGCTTGATTAAAACGAGTAACTATCCAGCATAGAGTATTGTTAAATGTGATTTCATCTTTTAAAATTCTCATTGACATTCTTGTAGTAACAGGATTATTGATGGTTATATGTAAGCAGGGGAGATAATCGTTGTTTAAACTTTTGCTTCGCAGGAGTGTTCCTTAGTTCACCGACGGATTTCACAGTGGACGCTCGCTCTGTCACGCGTACTGGTGAAGGTACAGTGAAGGCCGTGATCACAAACCCGTCTGGCACGAAGAACGCTACGCAGGTGAAAAACAATGGTGACGGAACATACAACGTTCCTTACACACCATTTGAAGAGGGTAAGTGTGAACAATTAGCATGGTAACTATGAACTTGACTGATTCTTGATCTATCGGATCCACCAATACTGGGGGCCATTACAGAGTGGATACAGTAAGCCCCAATGTCAAGAGTGTACACCCTTGATTCCCATCGAGCTTCACCGTCAATCAAAATGTCCACGCGTTCGGAGGTTCCTTTCACCTCATGCTTAAAGACTGTGTCTCTATGAGCATGGTGCTCACTCCACTGTGTGTCTATTAGTGCTCTCCCCGATAAGCATCTTTGTGCCATATATTGGCCATCTGACATCATAAAACGCTATTTGCGCATGCATGGCAGTCATTCAAGACATACTTTTTCATTGGTCACAATTTGCACAATTTTTGACTCCATAAAGATAAGAACTGACTTGGCAGAATTGGTATATACCGAATATGTGTTTGCATCTCTAATATTATGAATACGGTCATTTGGATTATATATAACATGTAAAGTTAAGTTTTATATCCAGATTACCAGTTTTACTTATTCAAACTATTGTTATATACCTGGATGAATGACCAATCTTCAGTAACATTCTAATGTGATAATCATATTCCAAGAGCTGAACAGTCACTTTAGGGATTTTTGTGACTTATGTTCAAGCCTTATTTTTCATTTTTCAGGTCCGCACAGTATTGATATAACATATGAGAACCTGCCCATACCTAAAACGCCATTTAAGACGAACGTTGTTCCTGGCTGTGATCCTAACAGAGTCAAGGCGTACGGCCCTGGTGAGTCCTAGCAATGATCTCACAACGCATTCTTTCATGGGTTTTAATAAAAACCCATAAAAACCCAATAAACAAAGCAGTAATTCATATTTCATTTGTTTGGTTAATAGTTTCCAACTTCTGAAAAAAACCTCTTAACGAATTCATCCAGCAAATGTTTATGGTAGCAGGCCATTTATGGCATGTTTTATTCTGCACCATTATTCATATTCACTATGATTTATCCGATTCATATGCAGTACTACACATTCTATTAGTATTCAATATGACACATCTTATTCATAATCAATATGACACATCCTATTGATATTCAGTGACTCATCTTATTTATTCAATATGGCACATCCTAATCATATTCAAAATGACACATCTTATTCATATTCAATATGACACATCCTATTCATATTGAATGACTCATCCTATTTATTCAATATGGCACATCCTAATCATATTCAAAATGACACATCTTATTCATATTCAATATGACACATCCTATTCATATTCAATGACTCATCCTATTTATTCAATATGGCACATCCTAATCATATTCAAAATGACACGTCCTATTCATATTAATATGACACATCCTATTCATGTTCAATGACTCATCCTATTTATTCAATATAGCACAACCTAATCATATTCAGTATGACACATCCTATTCATATTCAATATAACACATCCTATTGATATTCAATATGACACTCCTATTCATTTTGCACAAATGATTGTATTTCACAGGTTTGGACGGGGCAACAACAGACCAACCTGCTGAGTTCACCGTGGACATCAAGGGGGCGGGACAAGGTGGTCTAGGATTAGCTATCGAGGGACCATCCGAGGCTAAGGTCACGTGTAAGGACAACAAAGACGGCACATGTCTGGTCGAGTACCACCCTACCAAACCTGGCGACTACGACATCGCTGTCAAGTTTGCCGACCAACACATACCAGGTTCGACATATATTAGGCTGCAATAACGTTCTTGAAGATTGTGCCAAATAGTTCTTTGATATCTTGTGTATATTTGCAAGAAATAATACTGTTGATGGTTGACTGTTTAAGTAAGAACATTGATTGTTTTATACAAATTGTATTAACTCTTTCCCCCATATAAGCGGGTTTTGACGCATGTTCGCCTAACCCATGAAGACGCATTTTGACGGATGTTCGCCAAACCCATGAAGACGCATTTTGACGTGTCACTGAGTTCCCATGTTATGGATTACTTTGCAATTTTTTCGCGTTTACTTTGAGTGAAACATTATTAAAACTATACATTTTCAGAAAGCCAAAATTTAAATAAATCTGACTAGTATACTGTTGGTTTGTTTTGTAATACGGGTAAAATGAAATCAGGAGAGGAAGAAAAATAATTGACGGAAAATGCGCGATTCAACACCAAATGAGTTTGGTATGATCTAAGTAGACTAAGATAAACGTTCGAGAAATAGTAAAATCTGCTTCCATATTCCTGAAAATTTCACGTAACGCGAGCATAAACTACCAAAGTATCTAACCTTGATGACTAGCTCGTCAAATCTGCCCATCTGAGTTTATTATAAACATTTCCCGGGACCTGTTGATCTCCCGTTTTAAAATTTATCCGCCATTCTTTGGCCCCGCTGTGTTTCGTGGCGGTTTCGTGGACCCCTGGCCATGGCGACCACGCGCAAAAAACCGACTACACCAATCACGCGGGGCCTCAGAAAAGGTCGCTCAAGGTCGCTCAACCATGGGCCAATGAGTGATGCTGTTTTACTTCACCTTGTTACCAGCCTTCGTTCTCCTTCAAGGAAGTATATGGGACTTTTTCAGTTATAGCTCGTTCTATACCTGCCATCTCATGATGTAACTGCGAAATCCCGAATGTACGGAAAATAAGCTTTACAATGGTATGCGATAATACAGGAATTGCAGCAGAACAACAACAACAGAACGCTGCAAAACGCAGCTAAAATGCGACAATTTCTTCTTTTTTCGTGATTTCCAACAGATGGAAAGCAAACACAAAACATTTTTTCGCAAGATTACTTATTTTTAGATTAAACGTTGCTGATATTGATATAAAACGTGAACAAATTACGTAGAATGGGCCTGTGGGAGACCATCGGTAAATATTTTTCCACATGACATGGGACATAAAACGGGATATTTTACATCGCTGGAAACGTGTGAAAATTGAAATCAGTCCATGGGTTAAAGAGCTACGCCATTACAAATCTGTTATGGGTCAGAGAGAGAAAATTCCCCACAAGTCCATGGGGGAAAGAGTTAAACTGCCTGTGGAATTAGGGATTAATTTCATTCCGCCTTATCTATTGACTATCATACTGAAGGCAAAATTCACTGCAAAAAAATTATGTAAACTTACTAACACTCAATGGGTTGTTAAACAAACTTGAATACTTCAAGGAATCTTTCAGTTTTAATTTGAACAGGTCAGAGAGAACCACCTCTCTAATTTGGAGGTAAAAAAGGTCGTTTTTGCCCAATAAGTGAAGAATATATCGAACTAGGCGACATCTGCCATAGGCAACCATGGGCATATGTATCTGCATCAGATGCTGTTAAAAAAATATATTATGTATCTAATTTGAATAATATTAGACCCGTTCTTTTAAATTTAGACTATGCACTCCTCACATGTAATAATGTGTAAGCTAAGTTACCTGAAGATTTTGGAGTGTTATAATGAATAAATTAAAAGTTATTAGGCAAAACAACCTTTTTTACCTCCATTTTAGAGAGATTCTCTCCTACCTGTTAAAAGACTGCATTGGTTGATTCAAATTTTCAAATCCATCTCTTTCATTGGCTTGTGAAGAACATTTGGAGAACATTCAGCGAATCAGAGAGTTTCTGTGAAGGTTAATAACTTATTGAATGCAGGGCTCTTGCGTCACCATTCTACCAATGTCAGAGTTTAAAGCCTTCAAAATCGTTGGTGAAACAATCTGACAATAGGGGATACACAAGCTGATGCCATGAGAACGTTAAATCACCAATCCTGTTCAAATCTGTTTTCTTTACACCCACAAGAAGTTGTTAGCTCTGCCATGCCAACACTTATTCCAAAGTAAACTAAAATACGGTAGTAATTTCTTCGATAAATTTGACAGCCTAACAAACCAATTCATTAGGAAATTACTTTGGAAATTAATAAAATTATGTCTTTCAATTACTGGATAGTATAGAGCTTAAAACAGGCCATTGAAGAACGAACAATAATGGATTGTATTTACGAATCGTGTTTCCGTAGGCTCTCCGTTCAAGGTGAAATGTGAGAATCCTGTGGATGCCAACAAAGTGAAGTGTTATGGACCAGGTCTGGACAACAAGGGTGTACTCGCAGGTCAGCCGGCTACCTTCACCGTCGATACGACAGAAGCTGGTAACGCTCCACTAGAGGTCACCACAACAGACCAGAAAGGTAAGTTCACACAACATTGATTGACAGTCTGTCTGTCTGTCTGTGTGTCCTTCACTAGCCCTTCATGGGCATATTGATCATGTTAGATGAAGTGATGTGAATTTACAGGATTTCCTACAGTGGGAAAAATGGCAGCCATTGTTCAATTTGCTAACATATCATGTCATGTTGAAAAGCAGTATCTCACCTTACATGAACTATATCCCCCATTATGACTTGAAGAAGTTACTAATAAGACTTGTCAGACAACTAAACATTCGGAGTTCAAATGTTAGAATGAGTGGCCATCTTGGATTTACACAACATACATTTTAGATTTGCAAAGATCTTCTTGTATGGGCTCGTGTAAAGATGATTGAAGTCTTTCTTATACATGAACAGTGAGACCTGTGTATACCGACAATGCTTGGGCCCAGATTGTTGTGTCGGTTTTGACCGGGTTTATCAAGGTTCAAACTGTGAATTTAATTATTGAGACCATGGCTAGTGTCAGTATTTAGCAGTGGGTCTGTTTACCCAGGTGTCGTTATTCACAGGTTTCGCTGTATTTGTTTAACTGAACTTGATTGACGGCAAGAATGGGCTGCTTGCTGCCTCAATGTATTTTACTGCAAAATTGGAATTTTATATTTTGTTTATGAGCAATAACTTTATGCTTTATTGTACTCACTTCGGTGATATAAAATTCCATTTTTGTAGTAAACTTCAAATTTTTTACTAATTCTTGATCGTGTTGCTATGGTTACAGGCAGGGTGAGACCAGCTGAAATCGTACCTGTGTCAGAGGGTGTGTACCAGGCGACCTACGTCCCTGAAGAGGAAGGCAAATGTAAAGTGGACGTCAAGTATGGAGGCAAACCCGTGCCCAAGAGGTAAATTTATATAACTGAGGATGACAAGTCTCTCCCTAACGCCAATATTTTTTAGCCAATGCTAAAATAACAGTTTCCTTCAATGCTTTGCATCAACTCCAGTGTTGTGATTGACATTTGAATGTAGATTTTTAAAATAATATTTATGCTGCAGAGTTTTCTGACCCTGTGGGCCTGTACATTGTCTTAACTTAATGGCATTTTATTTGAGAATGAAAGCAGATACGATTGATTTTGTGATGGTTGAATAATGGCCCTAACACATTGATGCCTGCTATTATGCCTTCGCTATACAACTATGTTTTCATTGTACAACTAGGAGTACATATGAGTTAACTCCCCTTGAAAAGTTGTGGGAAGTAAAAGTGGTCAATAAACATTTACAACTTTGCGTGACTGAATATTGGAAATAGCCCTTCATGTCATTGTACTTCATACAACTATTGAACAAAATATTTATAATGTATTGGAACTAATTCATGTTCTTCTCTGCCAGTCCATTCCAGACGCGCGTACTGCCTGGTGCCGATGCCAGCAAGGTACGAGTCACAGGACTGGATGACGCCACCGTTCCCGCCAGTATGCCACTTACCTTCACAGTTGACACATCAGAGGCTGGCAATGCTGACCTTGACATTGTTGTTCAGGTTAGTAAAATAACACTCGAGCATTAGCTTGCTGGATCTCTAAATTGCATTCTGTCACATGTGTAAAAGTGGACAAAGAAATTGGAAATATATTCTTGAAACTCAGATTCAACTACTCAAAATTCCACTTATTGAGAGAGTTATCCCTCTTGATGTGTTCTTTGTTAGAGTTAACTCCCTTAGACCAGTGAATAATTCCTGTGAAAACTTGTCGAGAGTTATTCCCCTTGATGTGTTTCTTCTAGAGTTAACTCTCTTAGTTGGTGAAAAACTTGTATGTGAAATTTTATGTCAAGTTTGATTTCTTTTCTTGAAGATCATTGAATAATAATAACAATAATAAGCTTTATTTCAAGAGGGTGGTACAATACCCAGTCAGCTGCAGGCTGATCTTCCCTGAGGCCCTCACACACACACACACACACACACACATGTACAAAATCAGCATCAATAGACAAGAATATTGACAGACATATATCCAGTAAAATAAAATAGTACTAATCAAACATTTTTCAAATATTGAGTTCTAAATCTCTGCACTGAGGATTCTGGTTTTAGTGAATTCCACAAAACTGAATCAGAGTATGACAGAGACTTTTTGAATAGTTCAGAATGTGGAAGGGGAATTTTCAAATTATTTGTCTGAGAATGGAGAATCCTATGACTAAGGATATTGTTCGAGAAGAGTTCTTTCATATAATGTGGGTAGAGATCATTTAGAGATTTGTACACGGTAACAGCCTTGTGGTATTTTATATACTCTTCAATATTTTGCCAACCCAGAGTTTTGAATAACTCATCTGTAGAAGTACTTTTGGTTTTGTTCAGAATAAGTCGAGCAGCAGTTTTTTTGCAGTTTATTTACTCGATCCAGAAGATGTTTGGAACAATTACCCAATATGGATATACAGAAGTTAATGTGAGGCAACACATAACCATTATAAAAAAATCAGTCGAGTATTCTGTGGAAGTAAATCCCTGTGTTTTCTCAATATGGACAGCACGGAGGAAATTTTATTGCAAATGCTGTCCACATGATTTTTCCATGATAAATTTTCCTGAAAATGCAGACCGAGCAATTTTTGGCTTGACACTTTCTCAATTATAGTGTCTTCAACTGTGATATTGTGACTTTGCTGACTACTATTCTTGAGTTTAGCAGCTGTTCCTATTAACATTGACTTAGTTTTTTGAGGATTAATAATCATTTTATTGTCTCTTTGCCTTTTCCATCAAATCATCTGCTTATACGACTTGTTTTTCTTTCAACAGAGACCGGATGGATCATTCGTCAGACCCAAGTGCATCGACAATGGTGATGGTACAGTAACTGTAGAGTTCACTCCTGATGAACTCGGAGTATACAGCATCAAAGTCAAATTCGGTGGTGTGGATGTCCCAGGCTCGCCCTTCGACACCAAGGCCATTCCCACTGGTGACGCTAGCCGCTGCAGAATCACAGGTTAGTTTTAGAGTTACTCGCCTTGGTTCTATTACTGTTTATTGTTCTTTCACTTGCATTTGCATTCACTACTGGCAAATCCTGTATTTATGGCTGGCGAGTCCTTGCTGCAGTTACCACGGATATAAACTACTTGCAGATCTTGCACTGGTACTGCTGGCGAGACTGACAATCTCCACTGGCGAATTCACTATTTGTGAGTCTTGCATTCACAACCGGTTAGTCTTGCAATCCGTACTGGTGAGCTTTGCATTCACTACGGGTGAGCTTTGCAGTCACTATGGGTGAGTCTTGCAATCACTACTGGTGAGTCTTGCAGTCACTACTGGCAAGTCTTTGTTTCACTACTGTTGAGTCTGGTATCTTGTATTCACCACTGACAAGGTGCTAGACTGTAGGTCACTCTTGCTGTGCTCTATGTCGAAAGTATTCTCACAAAAGAAAATATTTGAAACTAAATTAAAATAAGAATCATAATATTAACTTCTCCCGACTGCGCTTCTGTTTTATAGAGGGTCTGGACACCCCAGTTATGGTCGGCAAGGAAACAGTGATAACAGTGGATGCTGCCGAAGCAGGCACAGGCAAAGTGACATGCCGTATCCGCAGCCCAAGTGGCAGCGATATTGACATAGACATTGTGGAGAATGTGGATGGGACATTCAGTATACTGTTCACTCCGCAGTTCCCGGGAGATTACACAATCAGCATCAAGTTTGGCGGACAGCCCGTTCCTCAGGGAGACTATGTGATTCAGGTTAGTCCCACATTTATGATTGCTACTTAGTTTTAGTTGATTCTGCATTTGTATAATTGGCTATCTGTTACATTTATTCTGATTGGCTGTTTGATGAAAATGGTCCATGGTTTCATGGTACTCATGGAGTATATCACTATCTCCCCGGTCCCATCCACAAGGGGTTCTGAGATATTTGTCTCATGGGCATTTGTGTAAAAACAGAGATAACCAGTGGATGTATGGCTCATTAGAGTAACCATGATATCTGATTGAGATCTGATAGGCCAATGTTTGGCTCATTGAAATGAATAGTTCGTTAACATCACCGCCTGCCCCCAATTTTGCCTCTGCGAATTAACAGTTCACCCGTTGGCTGATTTGAAGCCATATTTCATATACATTACTGTGTGCCCTTCTACAAAATAGAAATAAAAAAATAAAAATAAAATCTGCCCTACCCATCCCACTTTCCTGGTGAGCAGATGATGATAAACGAATCATTAAATTGAATGAGCCTAATAAATATAAGCTTTGTGGAGTAAAGATACAAACATGATTTCTGTGGCTTGTGCATGCAGTTGTTTGTTTTCAACAAGGCAGATAAGTGTGATTTTTTGTTTGCAAGCTTGAGAATGAATTGTTTATTTAATGCAGTGTTTTGAGAAAGTGCCAGTTGCTTGGGTCAAGCCTGGATAAATTGCGTTGCCTTTAGTTCAAGTGTTGTGAAGGTTATGTAAATCATTTTTACATAACCCTTTCATCTTGCAATTTAGAATAGATGTTCTATCATGAATGTCTAAAATGGGTAATGCAAACTCAAATTTGTCCACGCCTGTAATCCACAAGGGGTATTTAATCATTTGACCTTTTTACTAACTCTGGGTTCTGTGGTAATAAGAGGTGGGGTTGCCAGGTGTGAAAAAGAAGAGGACCCAAACATTGGGATATGACTGAAATACAGTCGAAAGTGACGTTAAATCATTTTCACTCACTAATCCAGATTAGCAACATGTACATGTAGGTAAGCACTGACTACTGTCAAGTAAATGTAACCAGCATTAAAGGTCAACCCAAACGGAATTTTTTTTGGTCTAAAAATCCTTAAAAATCATAGTTCATACTTCACTTTGTATGAAAAAAATATTGAAAAAATTCTAATCTGATCAGAAACACACGTAATATGGGAGCAAAGTGGGCTTTTCCACACTTTCACAGCTGGGTTGATGACGTCACGCAGGGAAGTTGCCTGAGAAAAAACAGCGGATAACATGGAAAGCGAGTGCAGTCAGAGCTCCGGTTCAGATGTCGATTCGAGCGATATCAGCTGCTTAGATGGAAATATTTTTCGCCAAGAAGATGAAATAGACATAGAGGAGGATGATGACGGGCAAATTAACAGTTGTTTGCAGACCAACGGCGGAATTCAGCCCTATCAATTTGAGCCGTACGGCTCCGATTCTGACAGTGACAATCACTCTGACAACGTGGAACTCGACGACGACAGGATTCGGAGAGGTCGTTTGTTGAATACAGATTGGTATGCAACTTGACTGGAAACCTTATTATCGTCATCTATAAGACCAAATGTCCATATATTTCAAACTGTATTGAATGTAGAACGATTCTGTGATGTAACGAACGAGCACATCTGTGTTGTTATTGTTGTTACTGACCGAGGCAGCCTTTTCGAAGGGATAAACTCCGGGATTCGGCAGTATGGACAGTAAACTGTTGATAACTCTACTGATATACGTCCGACTTGAATTTTGTTTGTTTTCCCATAATCCCCATGAAATACCAATTTCAGAATTATATAGTTTGATAAAAAAACTTTGGACATTCATGGCGAAAAGTAAGCCGTGGTGAGTGGATCGGCATTCACATTTGCTCAATTTTCGACAAATTACCTCAATTAAATTGAAATCGAATGATATTCCCACAATCTCAAATGTCAAGGGATTATGAAAGTATAATTATCACTTCTGTATCTACAGCCATTCACTCCAATTGGTGTTTTTTATTTATTTACTTATCAAACGTATATATATTTATGAAAGATCATTTTATTATTATATAGTATATAATTTAGATAATTTATTTGCGTGAAGTTTGTGCCAACATTTGGCTAAAAATGCATACATAGAATGAATAAAATTGAACATACAAATACAGACATTAAGACACATTGGAACAAATGGTTAAACGTGTATATATGAAATAGAGACTCATCCAGTCTAACCTGTAGGTGCTCAAGCAACAAATGCCACGCGAGAGCGAGCAAGGCATGTACAGCCGTCCCCCTGCCTGAGGCCTCGCTTGCAGGCTAGGTTCGTTCAGCCGATGTCCGTGATAGATTCTCCTTGTCCGATTTCTTTGCCGTCACATTCTGATTGTTCTTACGTTTGATAGTTGGAATAGCTGTTCTCTTTAGTTTTGGTTTGTACCCGAATTCAACTGCTACGCTGTAGATGTCCTCGAATGATGTCTTTCTGTCAAAATGTGCCGAGCAAATTATACGAGTACTGGCTCGGGCCCTCTTTCCACACTCTCGTGTTGCGTACAAATTTCGTCCAATTTGCAGCGATTTTCTCGTCTTTGGGCCACAAATGAATACTAACACCGTCATCTGTAGTAAAACTGCAACCTCCCACTACACAACGTCGCGGCATATTTAAAAAATGATGCCCCGATACTCCGAAAATCTTCAGAAATCAGCAGCTACATACGACTGTGGTATACGGCTTTAACATAGAGAATACAAGACGGCTTCCCTCCGTGACGTCACAGCTGGAATTGACAGGAGCGCGATTTTCACCTTTCAAACGGCAATATCTCGCCAACCAGACTGCACAAAATTATGAAAAAAATATCATTATTTTCAGAATCGAAAGGACTATTTTTTTTATATTTTTGACCTCAGAGCGTTTGGGTTGACCTTTAAGCACAAGCTTGCCCTGGGAGAAAATTCACCATGGAGTTTGTCCACAAAAAACTCATTGAATTCCAATCCTCTCTTGGTGCATGAGTCCTGATCATAGTTGAGATATCACACTGCCATAGTCCAGTGCCTAGAGTGGGATCAATCCTGGGTCGAGTCAAACCTAAGACTTAAGCAATCAATTTCTTGCTTCCACACGTGGAGTTCAGCATTAAGAGGACAGATCAAGGACTGGTTGGCCTGGTTTCAGGATAATGTGACTGGGTGAAGTATCATGTCTGCCTTAGTCATGGCCCTGTGTGGGGTAGCACTACACAATAGCTATTGGAACTACTCTTGTCACATGTAGGCACACCGTCATGATATTATTAAGAGCGATGTTAAGTCTTATTCATAACCTTATTAAATTGGACTAGCAGAGATAAAAAAGTAGACACCCTTAGTAGCTCCATGAAATCATGTAAGTCATGGAATATAATCCAAAATCCTAGAATTTTGGATATAAAAATTTTCCATGACTGGAATTTTATACCCAGTCAATGACTATTACTGTGAATGTTAAATGGGCCAATCAGGCCCAAGTCAAATGAGATTTTGTTTGTGGCAACTGTACCTGCCCATCAAACTGTGGTAGGAAGTGAGTTCACCAGTGCCTGAACTATCGTGTAGCTGGCGGGAATTTTCCTTCAGCTCAGTTGATAGGGTGCTGGGCTCGTAAGCGAGGGGTCGATGGTTCAACTCCCGGTCACTACAACATTGGCGTCATCAGTAGGATCCTCACGGGAATGGGAGTGGGTTGGGTCGATGGTCAGATTGTCGAGATGAAGAAGTGTAGGAAGTGGTTGATGATGATCCGATTGTCGAGTTCAGTTGCTGGGAAGGATGGGGTGGTAAGAGGTAGGGCAACTCCCGGCCTGGGAACTCGGTCAACTCAACAAAACTGTACCATACCCAAATATTTGCATTGGTATTTCAAGAAAACAGATTTGTTTTATTGATAGTTTACACAAAATTTTCAAATTTATACAAAAATTCCTTCCTATTTATGCCTCCCTAATAAAATATAAAAGAATAAAATAAATACTTCTCTACCTACCTACATGGCCTCATGTATTTTGAATTTGGGTATGGGAAGAACATCAATAATGATGGGTGTAAATTTCGGCTATAAAATGTTTACATTAGGGTTTACAACATGGGCTAGGCTGTGTAAATTTGCATTGGGGAAAAATTTTAATGTCATGAAAAATTCATAAAATTTGTCCGTAAAAGGCCATGGAGAATTTCTCTAGGTGCTGGAATGCTGTTAATGACTGGGATATTCACCAATTTTAGTCAGCCAGCCTTGATCTTCTATCTGCCATCATCTGTCTGATGAAAGCATCACCATGAACACTATTAATTAATTTTTGTCCAAAGGGTATTGTCGTCATCGACATATTCTGTCTCTCTGTCTGTCTGTTTTTTGCCAAGCATTTTAAAGTCGTTCCACATATGCAGCTAGTGATGGATCAGGAGTCTATTGAAAGGTCAATATTGACATATTTTATCAAGGTCAAATTCTGGAGTTTTTTTTAACCGTTACTAGTTCTCTACTGATAAGTTCTCAATGTATATGTAGTATAGCGAAATTGGAGTTACGAGGCATGAACCAAATTAATGTATTTGGCTAGCCACTAGAAATCATTTATCTTCATAATGATGGGGAGAAATATACATGAATGACTCGAGCCTGTTGATGGTTATGCCCTTGAGGTTAAGATGATAGGCTCTTAAATGAGGATGAAATCCTGTTTGGCGCCTGCTAAATGTATACCATCGATATACAAAATCATCTTATATTTGAGCTGCAAAAACAGTCTATTTCTCTGTTCATACCAAGGGGGAAAAAATGGTCTAACAGGAAATTGCTTCTTTAGAGAAATGAAGGTAATTATCTCCTGGTGTAAAAAAAGCTGAGTATCACTCTCATCATGGTGTCTGTAAGTTTCACACACAGACGATAGAAAGTGATCCACTGTGAGCTGTTTACCAGACGTCAGTCGTGGAGCGAAGTGTTACACTGTTAGCCCGGCGAACCTTGAAGCGTGTGGAAAAAATGGTTAAGGATAAACAAACAAACAAACAGAAGCTTGTTGTCTTGTTTTTCCATGGAGAATTGTTTCAGTTAGTTCGCTGGAGACGTTTCACTCTCAGTTTTCGCAACATCCACAATGTCTCACCATTGACAAGTGGAATGTGTAGGAAAATTGCGTCAATCAGTGAATAGGTTTTCTCTAATGCACACGTCTATAAGCTGAGGTGTTATTTCGCACAAGTTGTTTGAGAAAACATGTCACTGACCCTTAATTGCCATTACTGCAGGTGATACTGGGGGCGCTCGTGTTTGGATTCAATCGTGCAAACAAACAGAAGATAAGAAAACTCCTTTAGAAAAAAGTGTCGAATGTAGCACTATGGTGAAGGAGAAAAAGTTACCCCGACATTTGGGTCTTTCAAACTTGACCTTGACCCATTAATAATATATAAATACCATTCCCATGTGTTCATGTTCAAGCACGTGTTGCCTTGGCAATTGTGATTTAGTGACTAGCACCCAGCTAGCACTACACATACGATACTGTGAATGTCTGCATTATTCATCTATAATATACTCGGAGTGCTTTATGACAATTAAGCTACGTATATTTTGTAAAGGAAACCCAAGTCACGTTTTGGGAGGTGAATAAGACAGTAAACTTGAATTACTCTGAAATATGTGGGTGTCAATAATCTGGAATTAGTAAATTCATGTATACAATTGTTAGTATTTGAAAAAACAATGTTCAGTGGTACACTGACATATTCTATTAATACCACAGCATATAATAAAAATGAAACAACAAACGACAACAGCTACTGTTGATTCAGGGGCAGATAACCATGTATTTTTCTCCATACTCTCAAAATGTTGCCTGTCTTTTCTAGAATGAAGCTATGTAATAACTTGGAAACGATGAGAATATTTTGCTGGATTGAAACCAAAAATTCTCAGAAGGCAGGAATTTTATCTCCGGCACTGGGCTCCTCTTTGGATATTGCGGTTACCCAAACATTCTTTGTCACTCTGTGACTCAGAGACAGTTGACACACCCCAGATATATGTATGTAATTTTTCAAGATACTATCTTGGCACATGACTGGATTTAGGAAAGACCTATCTCAAAAGGCAGTTTTATATTCAGACAGCTAACTTTTTCAGCATAGCGATGTCTAATATCAGATTATTGTATGACATGAACTCCTATCTCATTAGTCAATGCAGTGCAGTGAAAGCTTTCTGGAATCTGAAGGCTTGTCCTAAAATTGGAACTTTGTACCTCATGAAACTAGAGAGCTGCAGACCTTGTATCCCTCGATGGAAAGCTGCCAGAACTGGTTTTTGGACGACTCTTAGGAGTCTCGACCACATTCACAGTTGAAGTAGATGGGAACTGACAGACAAAAATGTAACTGGCAAAGGGAACATTTTTCGTAACTGTTTTTATTCATGTATGTTTATTATTATTTTTTTTTCCATTGAAAATATTTGCGCAGCTCTACATACAATCAGGAAACAGATACCTAGCTGCAAGTATGGTAACAGTCTCTCTTGTTTGTAAACCTGACAGATATCTGGCAGTAGGTTGCAAGAAAGTATTTTATTTTAAAGAATTTCTGTACAAAATCTTACAAAATTTTTCTTTACCTAGATTTGATGTCCTCAGGGGAGGTACATGAAGTTTTAATATTCAAACAACGAATTAGAAATTGTAGTTCTTCAACTTTTCTCAATTCAAAAAGAGAGGAATTTGTTTTCTATTTTTGTCGAGGTTAATTCTGTCAGGCCATGTGTGTGCTGTATGGAATCGGCGAATCTGGGGCTGTTATTTCGAGTGTTCAAGAACGGTGTCCAATTATTTCTCCTCACCATTGGAGGGTCGACCTTCAACGCACTCTACCGTTCTCTCTGTGTAACATAATTTGTTGGTGCATTTTTGCCATTCCAGACTTTTGGCATGAACAGGATGTTTTTGTCTTTCTATGACACGAGTCGGTAAACAGTACTTGAAGTGCCTTATGAAAGACTGTGTATTTCTCTCATGTTTTAAACAAAGCTGCATTCTTGACTGACCTGAAAGAATGAGTTTTCGCTGAAAATGGCTACTCGGTAGATGCACAAAAAGTAGAAATAACTGTTAGAAAATTTGAAACCCGTAATCTTCGTAGTAGTTCGTTATTTGCCAGAAGTAAGTGCTCACTGAGCTTTGACTGTCATTGATGTGAACAACTCTAAAAAGAAAAGCTATTCAACCCCCCCAACCCCACCCCACTAACTTAACGATTTGCCAGAATTTTGGAATGAAGAAGAGCCACGCACCTGTGCTAATAAGAAATAGTCTGGAGTATATTTTTACATGTCTACTACATGAACTCAAATGATAATACAGGCAGTATTCATCAAGTGGTTCGCTAGACTTTCTTCACATCAAATATTCATTGATCTGATGTACATCGTAAAAGGCTTCTATTACCGCCACCTATTAGATTGCACTACAGGGGGCACAACTTCGAATACACTTTCATCTTCAAGATTTTCCCTCCAAAAGTAAGTTTCACAACCTGAAAGTTTGCCTCCAGGAACATGTATCATTGATACTGGACATAATAATTTGGTTGCTATGGGCTCAGGCCTGAAATCTGTCAATTTTATAAGTTCTATGCACACCTTGTCTTTATTATTTAGTTCAGCGAATGCAATAAGTTATCGAGCTCTTTTGATGAGAAGTAACAATAGGCCATACAAGCCTGTCATGCTTGGCAAATTGTGTGTAGAGTGCAGGAAAGTATAGGATTATAATTGTTCATAAAATTCAGTCACAGCCAGGAAGAGCTGGCGTGCCAAATAAATTAATTGATGAACTCTGGATTGACCCTTGTGTGTATTTTATATCTGGGTGTTTCCATGCTAAGGTGCTACCATTTAATGGTAAATGCAAGCCCTATTTCCATCAGATTTTTGTGTTATAAATTTTGAGGAGAGAACAATAAATATGGTTCCACAGCTTGCTTTGACAACTGTTCAGATACATTCTATAATACGGAAGGCAGTTGTGAAAGTTAATTACTAAAAAAGATTAAAATCTAATCATAATGGGCTGTTTTCTTGCATTTTGACTGTGACATGCTTTTACCATACTACCTTTTGATTGTGTTATTTGCCATCAACATTCAGTTGAATAAATTTTTAGTGGTGATCAAACAAAATTGATACAAAAACTATGTTTCTATGTACAATTTAATGTTCATATCAACTCATTTATCGAGAAAATATGATTTCTTTAATATTTCTGGTCGGACAAACATTGTCTGTCCTCTCTGGCCATGACATCTTTATGCTGGAAAACTGTTGAACCAGATTGACAAATTACTACCAATTTCATCAAAATGTTGATGATATGCTTGTACTTGTAACTGAAGTGAGTCAAATTTGATTTACCTTAGTTGGATTGAAGAAAAAATACATTTTAATAATCAAGTTAATATTGTCTGTCCTATGTTCGTCCGACCACAAAGTGGTCTCATTCTCCAAATATTGCATGGCTCAATAATGACAAGTGTTCAATGCCATCTGACTTTGTCCATTGACATCACTTATGGGTAATACTTTGTTAATGTTAACCTGAGAACTCACAGACTTAGAAATAAATGTGTCTGTCCTTGTGTTGGACGAACCAAATTTGTGTTACAGGCGACACCTGATGCTCAGATAAAACATTGTTCAAGCTGTCGAGAGACAAATTCACTTATCATCTGGCATTCATGAACATGAATTTTGTCATTTGCAAATCATTTAAAAACATTACCAATCTTTTTGTCAATAAGAATACAGAATATCGCCAATTTATGTTGGTTGGACTAACAGAGGACAGACAGTGTCGGACTAACATAAGACAGACAGGTTGGACTAACATAAGACAGACATGTTGGACTAACATAAGACAACTTTTGTTGAACCAGGGTAATAGATGGAGTTCCTTTATCATTCTCAGTGGCAAATCTCAGTTAACAACTTTATATGAATTATTATCTAGCTGAAAATATTCTGAGGCATTCATATCGGATGCAATTCCCATTATAACGCTGTCCGTCTTCTGTTTGTCCGACACTGTCTGTCCTCTGTTTGTCCGACACTGTCTGTCTCTCGTTTGTCCAACACTATTTGGCAGTTTAAATGTTTGTGAGTAACAATTACAGACTTGAACACAGTTTTCGTAAGTATTTACTTATTTTTCAACATCTAGCTAACTTTTAGAATCAATTCATGCTGGAATAGAGGGAATTAGACATTTTATGGCCACTTTCCTGTTTCCGTTTGTCCGACACATTATTTTATGTTGGCCATAATTATGATCTAAAGGAGCATTCATAGTTAAATGATATACATGTATTTATTTCTAAGACTTGCGATACTTTTCGGCTAGGAAAGCAGTGACCAATAAATATGTTTAGGAATCATGGAGAAAATGCATAAAACTTCATTTTTGTCTGTCCTCGTTCGTCCAACACCAAGTTCAACATGCATGATAAAACTAGATTATTTCTTTTGAATCAGGTGAGGCATTATCTTTAAACAAATTTATTGATGAACCTCAACAATCAGTTAATCTATAGAAAAGAAATACTTTGTGAAAAAAGCAGGTTGATATTTTGTCATGGATGTCACACAAACGGTAACACCAAATCACGGAAACACCCATCTGTGTTCTATTCACGACCATAACACTATTATTGGTTTATAAGATAGTTTTCACGTTGAGAATGTTTCTGTGGTTGGTAATATTGCACCTGAGATAACATAGTGCAGGTGCATAGACCACATGTGATGGTACTTCATTGTGAATCACCCACACTGCCTTACTGATAGATACAGATGTGAAACAATTAGCCTAATTAGGGAAGTAACGAGAATTTCTTACAAGTTTTTTCACTTATGTCATCTAGACCATTGTCATCAGTTATCAGGAAAACCTCTCAATATTTTTTAGAATTTCTGGGGAAAATATTTTCAGAACTGAAGTGTTGAGTATGATGAGTGAACCAAATGTATTGTATTAAACCAAACACCTTTCGATTCTGTTGTATCATTCGAATGGTACAAGACTTTTTAAAGACTATCGTACATATATACATTGTATATATAAAATTATGGCAGTTATCAGCAGTTCAAAATATTCTTCTGAGATAAAAGATAGAGCAAAGTGAAATTATATGAACCAGTAGCTGATCAGTTGAAGTCACAGGTCCACTGCATGCACAGATAGGCTCTTCTTTGTTCCCTTATAATGTGCAAAAGGTAGATTATAATGTTGTATAAATATATGTGGCACTAACCTTGAGAAATAGATCAAACCCAGGATATCTGTAGAACCTAGCTGGCTCTTCTACTTCAGCAACATCTTAAGATGAAATATTGAAGTTGATTGCCAGTAACTTAATCTGTCATCGTCGTAATTCAATCCATATTCTTCAAGGACTTCTTAATAGTGTACAGACAGTGTTATATTTTCATTCTGTGCCAGAAAAACAAATCATTCACAGTAATGTTGTACATGTAGCTGCCTGTGGTCATCACTGTGTGAAACTCACAGAAACATGTACGCATATGCCAACAATATCTTTCTGTGTCTTCAAATGATATCCTTGAAAAGTGGGAAAATACTTTTGCAAAGATTTGCCAGTCCTGCAGCCTGAACACATTTCTGTGGTGAAGCAGGATTGTGAAATTATTGCAGAGGTTGATAGTGGGTTAACGCATGTGGCGATGTACCGGTATGTCTAAAGTTTCAGTGTGAAGGAGCATGACAGAGAAATGCATATGTCTCTTGATGAGGTAGTAAGATTCAAAATAAAAATATGCGAGCCCAAAAAAAAAAAAAATCAGTTTGGAGTGAGCTTAAGATGGTATTCGTTGATTAGGAAGAGTTTTATGGGTGTCATGTTCTAGATCTTTTACTCAGGGTAATCAGTTACTCTTCTGCACATGGGTATCTTAAGTGTCAATCAGTTTTACTAGCTGTCTTTACAGTCGAGTCAGTTTCCTAGATTCTTATTTTCAACAGACTTTTTTCTGGGAATGAGGGGTTTGAGTTGAAAACTGGATGTATTGGTTGGGAGAGCTCATCAGGGGAGGAAGATAAGATAGACGACTCTGTGAGTTAACTCCTCCTTTTACCAAATTGATGAGAAGCTCTGTTAGTTTCTGCCAATGAGAAATCTTTATCAGCATTTCTGACGGCACTTTCAAATACCGTTCCTGGAAAAGCTCAGGTTTGACCCTTGTGGTACTGTTTGGTGAGTATGAGTAGCTTTTTACTGGAACCAGTTCTTAGGTAGAGAGCAATTAAGTTATTATTCTCTGAGTAGAAGTTAGTATTTCATTCCAATCTGCGTTATCCTGCCTGGAAATGAAATTTGCATAAGTTACATCTCTGTTGTGTGTTTTATGAGGTCAATGCAATGCATTATGGATAGTATACACGATTGAGTTGGGTGTCGCATTGCGTCTTGTGTTGGCTGCTCTTTGTCATTGGAGACTTGGGCTGTGGCGAAAAGAGCAGGTCTGTGCAGTGTTATCTACGAGCACTGTCAGTACCTCCATGTAGCGATCTGTCATCAGTGCAGAGAGAACAATCCCACAATCTGCATTCCGTACCTTCAACACTGAAGAGCTGCAGAATTATTTCCAATTCAATGCAGAAGACAAGTTCTGTGGAATTTTGATTGATTTACTTGATGGGTCACAGTGGTCTTGCGTCAATGTTACTTAGAATGGTGATTCCCCCCGGGTGTATATTACTCGTACCTCTTGACTGAGTGTAAGATATCTTAAGAGCCTTGTTTTTTGGTTTTGGAAGATTACCATACCTCTGTGTAACTCCGGAATTATATTTCGTCATTTCGATTTGAAGCTTGTGGATATACCATTTGGATGACAAAGTATTCTGTCGACTCTGAATATTGCTCTGAGATTCTTGAGTTTCTTAGTTCACAGTAAGTATTTGTACATTTATTTATTCATGCTTTTTGGAAAACAAACAACTTTATGTTTAGCATTATAGTTATGTTTCCTATAATTTTCAAAAGCTCAAGTTTCAGTATACATGTACTATGATCTTCACCAATGTATGGATCATCATAGGACAACAGTCAGGATCATAGCATAAGAGTCTTCACCAATGTTAGGATCATAGGACAACATTCTTCATCAATTGATGTTATGATCATAGGACAACCGTTTTAACCAATGTTAGGATCATAGGACAACAGCCTTCACCAATATTAGGATCATAGAACAACAGCCTTCACCAATGTTAGGATCATAGAACAACAGCCTTCACCAATGTTAGGATCATAGAACAACAGCCTTCACCAATATTAGGATCATAGAACAACAGCCTTCACCAATGTTAGGATCATAGAACAACAGCCTTCACCAATGTTAGGATCATAGAACAAAAGCCTTCACCAATGTTAGGATCATAGAACAACAGTCTTCACGAATATTAGGATCATAAAACAACAGTCTTCACCAATGTTAGGATCATAGAACAAGTCTTCATGAATATTAGGATCATTCTTCACCAATTGATGTTATTATCATAGGACAATCGTTTTAACCAATGTTACGATTATAGGACAAAGTCTTTACCAGGGTTAGGATCATAGGACAACAGCCTACACCAATGTTAGGGTCATAGAACAACAGCCCTCACCATTGTTAGGATCATAGAACAACAGCATTCATCAATGTTAGGATCATAAAACAACAGTCCTCACAAATATTAGGATCATAAAGCAACAGCCTTCACCAGTGTTAGGCTCATAGAACAACAGCCTTCACCAATGTTAGGATCATATAACAACAGTCCTCGCCAATGTTAGGATCATAGGACAACAGTCTTCATGAATATTAGCATCATTCTTCACCAGCCCTGTGGGGCTCTCGGGGATTGACCTGGGGTGTCGCCGTGCTCCTCAGAGAGCTTGTTGTAAGAGGCGACTAACTGGGGCACCCATATGGATCCCGGGTGTGAAAAGGAATAGGACCCCACCTGTGGGGTCTCAGATGTTAAAAAGAATAGGACCCTACCCGTGTTGTTTCTGGGTGTGAAAGGAATAGGTATCAACGTCGTGATAGGACTGAAATAGTGTTGAAGCGATGTTAAATCATATTCACTCATTCACTCCTTCGCCAAATGATGTTATGATCATAGGACAACCATTTTAACCAACGTTAGGATCATAGGACAAAGTCTTCACCAGGGTTAGGATCACATGACAACAGCCTTCACCAATGTTAGGATTATAGGACAACAGTCTTTACCAATGTTAGGATCAGAGGACAAGTTTTGACAAGTATTAGGATGATAGGACAACAGTCTTCACCAGTGTTAGGATCACTGGGCACAACCTTCATCATTGTTAGGATCATAGCACAACAATCTTCACCAATGTGAGAATCATAGGATAACAGTCTTAACCAAGATCAGCTTCATAGGACAACCTACTTCACCAGTGTTAGGATCACTGATGTTAGGCTCATTGGACAACAATCTTCACCAATATTCGGATCATAAGACATCAATATTCACCAATGTTAGGATCATACATGTAAGACAGCAATCTTCACCGATGTTAGGATCCTAGGACAACAGTTTTTGCCAATGTTAGGATCATAAGACAACCTTCAAAGGACAACAGTTTTCACGAATGTTAGGATCATAGAACAAATCTTCACCAATGTTAGGATCATAGGAAACCAGTCTTCAACAGTGTAAGGATAATACGACAACAGTCTTCACCAATGTTAAGATCATAAGACAACAATCTTCACCAATGTTAGGATCGTAGGACAACAGTTTTCACCAATGTTAGGATCATAGGACAAAGCCTTCATGAATATTAGGATCATAGAACAACAGCCTTCACCAATGTTAAGATCATAGAACAACAGTCTTCACCAATGTTAGGATCATAGGACAACAATCTTCACCAATGTTAGGATCATAGGCCAAACAGTCTTCACCAATGTTAGGATTACAGGACAACATCCTTCACCAATATTAGGATCATAGGACAAACAGTTTTCACCAATGTTAGGATCATAGGACAACAGTGTTCAGCAATGTTAGGATCATAGGACAACAGTCTCCACCAGTGTTAGGATCCTAGGACAACAGTCTCCACCAATGTTAGGATCATAGGACAACAGTCTCCACCAATGTTAGGATAATAGGACAACTGTAAAGTGCTCCCCAGAATTGTTGATAGATCAGCAGGCTGGTCTGATAGGTAGAGGTGAGGGGAGCGATATTTCACACCCCTGACAGTTTGGGTGAGTGTACAGGAGGAGGAGACTGAGAGAGTGAGCCTCGCCTTATCTGGCAATGGCGATCTTGATAATTTCAGACAGGTCTTAGTTTCAGACTTATTTTCTGCCAAGGCTTTGGTGTAAAACTTCGCATTGAAAAGGTAATGTCCTGGACAAACTACTGACAATACAAATTTCTTGCAGTCATCCTTTGTCAATTATATTTTGTGAGTTTAACATCAAATCATTGCCTGTTTTCCACATTGAATGCCATGAGTTCTGTAAGGCCTGAAATGTTAAGGCTGCATGGTTTCTAAACTATTCTCAATCATAGACTGTAAAGCTGAAACAAAGCCAAAAGATCGTTGGCTGGAGAGATGGTATGTGTTCATAAATAACTGGTCTCTATAGGTGTGTCGGCATAATTCTGAAAGGGAACTCGACAAACATGACAGAGAGATAATTTGACATAGCTTCCGCATTACACAATAATGTTGAGAGAATTTGACCTTAGAACATGGTTAAAGATTTCAGAGTACATGTAAACCCCCTGTTGGCACAGCTGCCATTACCAATCAGGGGAAACTGAAAAAAAGTTGAAGGAAACGACATGGGAAAAGTTATTAGTTTTCATGCGGCCTTGGTGCCATTCAAAATAAGTTCCTGGTTTTGAGATGGTTTCTTTTTAGGCTGAGTAAGATACATGTATGTACTGTTCATATTCAGAATCCGTTTATTCTGTTTTGGTTATACAGTTAGAACCTATGAATAGATACTGACATCTGGGTAAGCTGACCAACCTCCTAAATACTGACATTATCTTAGGTCCCAATGCTTAAATTTAAGGTATTTTAAACCTTGATAAACCAGAACCCTGTCAAAACTGACACTATAGTCTGCTCCCAATCCTAGTAGGTTTGTGCAGTTTCCACTGTCGTTCAGTTTTTACAATATTTTGCAGACATACAAAAACTAAAACTTTGGTTAATAACATCAGAGTTCTGGTATTCAGGAATTATCATTTATAATTACATTCCAAAGAAAAGGGGGATCATTCAATGTATGGGTATGGAAATATTCAGGAATGAAAAAATGAGTTCTCCATAATATTGAAGATTATTGATTAAAAAGTTCAAAGGAAATCTTGCATGTCAGCTTGTATATGAACGAACGAGCCCCTGGCGTTTTTGCAATAGTTTCTCTAACTTGAATATATTACCACTGGCAGTCAAGGTGCGATGAACGATGGACCTAGTGCGAGACCAGTGATCTCCCCTGATAAGACACGATGAGGGAGATAGAAGGGAGACAGAATGTTTCACTGCTTCCTTATAGCCAAGAGAGTGTCTGATGAGTAGGGAGATATGCATGACTCATTCCAGGCGGGAGTGATTGAAGACAGCTTATAAGTTAATGTGACATGCCTTCTTTATGTAGACTCTTTGGGAGCATTTTCATGGAATTTGATGCAAAAATAGTCGTGTTTGTTTTTAGCTTTTTCACATATTATTACGTGGTATTGATGAATGATGCTGGAACTGGGTCGGTTGATTCTCTTGTCTTGTATTCGAAGATATTAAGGACTCAATGGGGCAAATAATTAAACCTGTGAATACCGACACCTGGGTAAACTGACTAACTGACATTATTTTAGGTCCCAATACTTAATTTTAAGGCATTTTCAACCTTGATAAACCAGAGCCCTGTCAAAACCGACACTATACTCTGGTCCCGAGAATGGTCGGTTTACACACGTACTGTAGGCCTACTCTCTCTCAATATAAATGATAGATTGGGAAAACTGGTGGTGGAGAGGAGAGGAGAGGAGAGAAGAGAGGAAGGAGGGAGGGGAGTCCATGTTGTATTAACTACCAATGATAGAGTAGGCTTATGTCCAGTTCTGACTGATGCCCCGAGCTGATAACTGGCCTTTCATTGGCTGTTGATGATCTACCCAGATGTGGTCTGATAACTGGCCTTTGATTGGCTCTTGATGATCTACCCAGATGATCAGAGTGATCTCCTGCATAGCTGTCACTTTTATCAGTTCGTTAGTAACTGCAGGGAGATATTTGCCAAGGTCAGGAATAGAGGTCATGTAAGGTCATATATACTAGTTACATTTTAAGGAATCTTGGGCAGTAATATGTGAAATATGCCATTTTATAGTCTCTACCTTCTAATATATGTAGAACATTAGATTTTTTTTTGAGAAAAATATTTCCTTGATTTAGGTGCTAACAATATTAAATTCATACATGTACATGTAATGTATCTAGTGTATGGTGCCTACCTCTGGAGTTTTAATATGATATTGAAATTACATGTGCTTAGCTCATTATCATTATCATTATCATCTAGGCAGTATTATTGGATGTACATGTAGTTTCAACTTTATCACTTCTGAAATGTGTTGCATTGCCCATTGGACCATGGTCCAGCCCAGTGCCATAGAATCAAGTACATCCATCCATCCATCCATCCATTCATAATAAGAGTTGAGTATGTTTGGATATCCTAAGTTTCTGTTTGTCAACTTACAAGGTTATATTTAAAATAGTGTTCAATGAGTCTTTTGCTCGAATAGGATCCCACCCATGGGGTTCCTGGGTATACAAAAGAGCAGGACCCTACCCGTGGGTTTCCCGGGTGTGAAAAGTAAAAGGCCCTACCCGTGGGGTTTCCAGGTGTCAAAAGGTACGGGACCCCACCCGTGGGGTTGTAGGCTGTGAAAAGGAATAGGAACCAGCGTAGACTAGTGTGATATGACTGAATATAGTTGAAAGCGATGTTAAATCATACTCAATCACTCATTTGCTCACCCAGTTTCTCTTACACTCCTCCTTACTTAATCTACAATATAGATTATCCATTACGCCACCTACATGTAACATATATGGGCAATCAATTGTCAACAAGTAAAAAAGATATTGGTCTTCATTTCCAGTTTTAATACATGTATTTGTGTGTATGGATAAACAGTCATGGCTCTTGTATGAATTTCAACACTTTTTTTCGATACACTGCAACCTGATGCAGCTCAGTAGGTGTCTGTAAAATAATTATGAAGATAATAGTGGAGTTAGGTTTAAATACTATATATCATGGGCAGATGTTTATGTAGACTAATGTTGATTTAGAAAACATCTCAGCATTTTCATCCAGTCAGGTAGAATTATATTCTTTCATACTAGACTTTGGCATTTTTCAGTTCAAATCTGACTTAAACTGATCTCTTTCAAGAATTTTAATTTTTCAAATTTGTGGAAATGCTCCCCTGTGAACATATGTACACAGTTTATGGCCTTCTACACAATCTAACTGATGATTGGCTCCATGTTCTTTCAATTCTCCTCACAAGCCAATGAAAATACTGGATTTCCATTTGAATTGGCAAATACGTGATTTCAAACTTAAATATTTCCCAAGATGCATTAGTTTCTATAAAACTCAAGGCATATTGAATTGCTTCTAGCCTTTGAGCAGTGCTATGAAGGGGTTGACCTCCTCATCCAAACATCATACCATTTCATACCTGTTTCCCAGCTCGAGTCTGAGAGAAGGGCTGACAGGTAGAACATTAACCATTTTCAAGGTTAGCCGAGGAATTTTTCCGCAACTGAGAGCTGTGAGAAATATTTCTCTTACATACCCAAGCTAACAGGTGTGTGTTCTGGTTCCTATTTCTGTTTGCTAACCATAACTTACCTGTACCATGATTCAGTGATTCAAGCTAGTACATGTATATTAGCTTTTCAGAATTCCCTGGAATTCCAGAAAAAAAAAGAAAAAAAAACAAAACAATTCTAACTCAACCCACCATGGAATTTGGCACAGGGCTGTTGGCACTGGGGTAGCGCTATAAAACAAAGCAAAAAAAGAAGTACTAATGGAGCTACTAATGGATGCACTGAAAGAACTATATATTACTACATGTAGAATATGAACAGATCCATTAGGCATGTTAGTTTACCATGCTGTGAACAGCACCAGTCTGCCTCCATTTTACCGGTAATAATTTAAGACATACAGTTTGGGAGGATAATCCCTCTGTCGGCTTATATTACCATACAGTTTGGGAGGATAATCCCTCTGTCGGCTTATATTTATGTTGGGATGTATGAACTCGGCTTGGTCAGGTATTTTCGGTAAAACTTCCACAGACCTGCAAACAGACACATTGGATTTTACATAGCTAAGGTTTCGGCTAAACTGAGAAATCGGACTAGAGCATGTTTGCTTGCACCAGAGATCTGCACATCTGGAAAAATTGTGAAGTCCATTATTCTCAGCGAGTTTTGAGATACAAAAAAGAGTAAACATAAGAAAACAAAGTTGATCCAGGGAAAAGAGAGCAAATATGACAGTGATAGAGCATGCTTGTGATAAATATGACGAATAAATATAACCAACAGTAAATTGCAATTCAGTAATGGCTGTTTTTAGTAGCAAGGTAGCTTGCTGTCACTATAAACAAAAACCAAATGGGTGACTGTTTTCAATAACATGGTGCCAAGTTGTTACTAAATGAAGTAACAAAGATCGAGGATCTCTCTTTGTTGAGATTTACTATGAAGTATTTCGGATCACCTTTTCAGCTCAAGACCAAGGATTTCAGGACTAAATTCAGAATAGCACAAAAAACTGCAGTTGACACTGTATAAACTATTAAAAGGGAACCGAAATGGAAAATTAAAACTTCTGTGGGAGAAAATGTTGTTGTATTTTTTTCTGAAAATTTTAGCAAGATATTTCAACAGGTTGGTGAAATATTGCAATTGATAATGAGTTTGACCGTCCATTTGAACCTCACGATAGAGATCTTCAACACATCAAGTAGCTAATTTTTTATTTTTTTGAAAATATTGGCAGAATTTCACAAATTCCCTGTTTTAAATTTGGCAGCTTCATATGAACATATATGTGTAAGTTGTCAAATTTTTCATGAGCATATCAAATTATTGGGTTAGTACAGTCAGTGTGGTGTAGAAATTGATATGAAGGAGGAGGGGGATTGGGGATGTAGATGGAAGAAGATTTGATCTGTTCTGGGAAGATAGCTCAAGTGTGTTGCAAAATGAATTTGCAGCATTTGTCTGTGTCTGCATTCCAGCTGGAAAAAAAAATGCCTAAATTATATTTCATCTCTGCCTCTGATGTTGGCATCATCTGGTGTTGAACAACATAAAAAGTCGCCTCGACACTTGGCTTACTGATAAACGTCTGTATAACCAGGGATTGGTCATGATTTATGGAGATCAGCTGCAGATATAAGCTCGGTTTAGGGAAGATAAAGATGTCAAATAAAAAACTGAATGTCTGGAAGACTCAATAATTTGCTAGTTTCTGTCAAGAAAGACATAATAAAAGGCAAAAGAAGACAAAATAAACAAGTTCCAGCATGGTGCGTGGATGATCATGTTGATTTGTTCACTTATATATGCTGAAAATTGTTGACATCTTACATAGGCTACAGCTGGAAAAAATTAAAGAGCCAATTTTGAAAATTGCAGAAAATAACATCTCCATGCTCTCACTCTTGCATACCAGTTGTTGTTACATGCATATATGTTCTAGCTTATACATGTATATTGATGGAGAAATAAATTTTTTGAAGACACAAAGTCTGTGTTTCGAGTGACAGATAAGTACATCGATGTAGATTCAATTTATTTTACCTCAATTTCTTTTCATGGGAACCATGATGTTCACATAGTCTGTGAATAGGATCATCTTTATTCTTTATTATGTAGGTCTAATCTTCGGCAGACATTTAGACTCCACGGCTCATCAGTTTACTATATGACGATCATTTCGGTGAAAGGTGCATTTATGTTAGGCGAAGTGAAGTGAAATTTCATACCATAAATCTGGAGGTGATCAAATTTATTACAACAGAAAGTGGCATGGATATGTTATTTATCCCAAGAACTCAAAAAAAAAAAAAAAAAAAGGTAGTGAAATTTGTAGAATGTTAGCAGAATTTCTCTCTGCAGATGCTTGAAGTTAAGTTTTGCCGTCTGAATAATTAGAAGAAATAGGGTACTCAAATTCAAATAAATTGTTTGTTTGGTAATCCCCCTAATAATTCAGTCACAGGAAGTAAAATTTTATACCATAAAATCTGGAGGTGATCAAATTTATTAGAACAGGAAGTTGACAAAATGGTTCAAAATCATGCATATAGTCCATTATTTCTTCGATATTTTAAATCATTTTAGAGGGTGATCAAATTTATTGGAACCACCGATTGAATTTTGTCCCAATAATTGGAAGTGATTGAACTTTGCATTCGGGATTGAATTATTAGAGCGATTACTGTATGCAAGGCACCGTCCAGGAACTCCGTGAAGAACAGTACGCGTGTTTAGAGGGGAACGAGCAAGTTGAGATAGTGACTCTGTCATCAAAGTGAGAATTCTCATCATATCCTTGCTGTCAACAATGATTAGGCTGATGTCGAGGCTGTTGTTGGCTGATGTCGAGAAACTAGTGAACCTCAACATCATATAATTCACTTATAGTCTGTCCTAACATCATATACATGTACTTGTAGTTCACCAACATATGTCACAGTATACTCCAACACTGTATGTATCTCATAGACAAGCTCGTGTTTTCCCATTGCTGGAAGCTCTACCGATAACTCATTTGCCAGATGTCTGCATACTTAACAGAGTATCACACAATTCCATACAGGAAAGTCTTAATTTTTCTGATTTGCACCGTTCTTTTTCTTCTGTATTTTTCTTTGAATAGATGTTCTGAGTGTGCGAGCTCATGATACGATCTCTGCAGTCTGGTTGCAGAGAATTAAAAAAAAAATTATATTTCTCGCAACATTTATACAAGGAAGATACTTGCCTGTGAGCCAGACAACTAGTGTAATACAATCCCTATTAGAAAGATGCATGGTGATATACTTGGTAGGAATTATTTGGACGAGGAGAAAAAATGTTTTCTAGAATTGTGAGGAATTTATCTCTGACCATTTTCTCAATGGGAATGCAATTTGCCCTGCAAGCAGAGATGATTTTTTTACTTGTTTCTGTGTGATGGATAAACAGGAGGTCGACATGTAATAGTGGAAAATTATGTACCTCACACCATTTGGTTGGATGGATTACTTCCCTTTAGCTGTAGGTTACTCATATGGCAGCCAACAAATTAAATATTGGGCATTTCTTTTAATTGAACTATAGTTACATGATGTCATTTTTGTTTGTTTTATATGAAGTATTATGTTAGTTAACTACAATTATGATTTTCTTAGAATGTTTGTGAATTTTTTAAGTGCTCATGGGACAATATAGAATTTGTGTTTCATTTGAATTTTATTTCTGTAACCGCATGAAAAGATACAGGAGTCGAAGAAAACGTACCACTAACCTTGTACCACTAACCTTGACATTTGCTGGGGGATTAAAGAATAGAAATGGTGAAACAAGTCCAACACTATGTGACGTGATCATCAATCAATTTCATTATTTACCCTTCTCCCCCTGGTATAAAAATCCGATATGACTCTCTCGCTACTTTAGAAGCCTTGTCTTACTAATCAGAGGATAATCCTCCACATTAACCTACCCAAGCTCGAGATGGGCGCCATTTTATTTCAATTCCTGCATGAAATTTTTGACGATTAAAGATATTCTCAGTTTGATACACCGAGGAACTTGGTGTTGAGTACGAATACCCGAGACTGAGATTTTGAATAATCTCATTGATATCTCAATGGAAGTTTAGTAAGTCAATTATATTCTTGATGTAAAGTGATCATGCCACAGAAGGTGCCATACACATAATACTATATTTGAGTTTGTCTCCCTTCATCAACCATGAAGCCATCATTCATCAAAGAAGTATTTAAGTGAGAAATGTAAAATGATTCTTGCAAGGTCTGTTTGTTCAACTAACATGATTAACAACTGTGGTAATCGCGGTAATAGTTCAATCACAGGAAGTGGAGATTTCCAATATCAAATTTATTAGAAGAGGAAGTTCCAAGTTGCCATGCATATAATCCATTCTTTCTTCATTATTTCAATGATTTTAGAGATTGATCAAAGTTATTACAACAGTCGATCAAATTTTGCCCCTAAAATTGTGAGTGATTGAAATTTGATAGGGAGATTGAATTATTAGAGGGATTGAAATTTGATAGGGGGATTGAATTATTAGAGGGATTACCGTAGGATCAAATTTTGCATTTTGTTTATGTTGCATGTGTATGCGTGTGCTCATGTTCGTCTTTTGTGTTTCCCCCAAAATAGGCCATCTCAGTCGAGGATTATGAAATATGGCTTACACAACAACAACAGGTGAGTTAATTCCAATCATATTTCTCACTGTGCTCACAGCGCACATCTACTCGTACATATTTAAAGTGTAACTGCAGTACTTGTAAATGAATAACAAAGGCTGGCACTTTTACGATTAAGTTTAATGGTTACGACTGTTTGCACATAGTGGATATCTGCTTCGTGAGCTGAAGATATCATTGGTGTAAGTGTACGTCATATTTACGATACTGATGTGAATAACACATCTTAATAAAGATTCTACCCGTCTTTTCACTCCTATTTTGCCTCGGAGAATTCTGAAGCAGCTTTGAACAGTGGCAGAGAAATCTTCGCGGTCCCTTTTGACATCAGAGATGGTGTTAGCGACATCATACTTCGAGTGTCGGGCATTGTCATTGAGACATGGTGACAATGCAGAGAATGGAATAGATTTGGAACAGCGTAGAATATTTTAACATCAGTAATCACTCCATAATTACGTCAAAAGTTCCGACACACTTCTGGCATTTATAACAATGGAATTGTTAAAATTAACCATAGAACAAGAAACAGGGTGTAATTCAGAAGATCATCTTGTATATGACATAAACTTGCAAAAGTACCACAGTTACACTTCAACCCTTCTGCGCTAAAGCCCAACTCATACTACGAACATTCTGTTGTATTATAACAAAAACACTGTTCAGAACATGTTTTGTCTGCAGTGTAAGGTGCCCAGAAACATGAACATTCTGCAATGTTGTTGTGTCATGTGAGAGCGACTTTATCACATGAGGAGCGACAGCTGCCATTTGATTGGATAACTGTTGGTAAATGTTTGAACACATGTTCGCGATCACCACACACTGAAGACAAAAACTGTTTTGCGAACGGAAACATGTTCCGAAAATCAAACATGTTTGATTTCACAAACTTGTCCCTCGAACAGAATGTTCGTGTTTCTGGGCACCTCACACTGCAGACAAAACCTGTTCTGAACAGTGTTTTTGTTCTAATTAATACAACAAAATGTACGTAGTGTGAGTTGGGCTTAACATATCGTAGAACATGTCACACGGCAGGGCACATCTGCTCTTGGCATGGTATGTGAACAATAAAAAAAGGAAAATAAAGAAGCAGATTGGAGACTGCCAACTTTGAAGACAATGTGAGTTTTGCAAATGAATGGCTCTATATGTCGTCTATCTGATGCTTACTTAACATTGTCTTCCATTTTTCGGTAAACTTTGCAGAAAAATTAAAGGTCAATCACTCTGTGGATTTCATATTGGTTGACTGACTTGTCATTGTGAATAAAAATCATAAATTTTTTCCCAATGTCTATCTTCATTGAATATGTTCATGTACTGTAGTTTGAATTAACCAGGTTCAGCACGACGCATGTTTTGTGTTGCCTTCTCATTTAACCATTTGCATTTTTGAGAATGTTGGTAATTTGAATTTCAAATTTGCAGAAATGGATTTTGTGCAATGTGCTTTTTTGGGTGGGGGGGGGGGGAACTGAAGAGGTTCTGCAAGGGAAATAACTGTTGGTTTTATCTTGTAGGTTGGGGAGGACCTGATCAGCCCCGACTCTGTGGATAACTTACAAGGTGCTCCAGGACTCTTCCATCCAGTTGGCTTCCGTATACCTGTGGGACCTATATTCAACTGTGTTTCAGGTGAGTTATCTCCCCCTACTGTACAGACCTGCCAAGTCTCCCGGAATTTCCGGGAGTCTCAAGAAATATGGACTAACCTTCCGGTCTCACGGAAAAGTTAAGAAATCTCCCGAAATTCATAGAATATCTTCTCAAAATTCTAAATCTGCAAAAATAGACTCATTTTCTCATGAAAAGGGATGTAATATAACATTTTTGACAAGTTTTCTGTAAAAATTTACATAATCTCACATGGAAATTTATTGTCTGGAAATGCGTCTGATGCGTTTTAGAGCGTCTGAGAACGTCTAGCGGCTGGGATCATATATATGCGGACCCCAGACCCCCGGCCCAAATTTTTTTTTCTGCCTCGCTTCGCTCAGCCAAACTCAAGAAATTTCTTCACCAGAGCTTGGCAGCTTTGACTGTGACAGCATCATCAGGGTTTTCTCAGTGTCATCTCCCTAATTTGGGCACACTGTCTACATTCGATACAGCAATATTTTGTCAGGGCAGAGTCTGAACACAAATTATTGAAAATATTGAAAATCCTCAAATGCAAGCAAATTTGGTGGATTTTGACTTGCATAGGATGCTTAATAATTTGATGATAAATCTAGCTGAACATTTCTTAACATTGATGTTCAATGCTAAAAAGAAATATTTAAATTCCGTTCTCTATTTTGAACACTCTGATTTGGGCAAGACCCCTTTTATATGATTTTCCCTGTAAAGGCAGCGAATAACATCCTTTTCATAGCACAGATTTTCAAATCAAGGAATAAAGGATACATTTTACGACGTTCTGCTTCAGCTTCTGGCCTATTCTCACACTGTGCAACGGTATCCAGAAACTATAGCCCTGATTATTATGGAAATAATGTAATACATTAACAAGTGGTTTCAGTATTGTTTTCAGTGCATTTATGTTCCTTACAAAGACCAGATTTAAAAAAATTTCTCTGAGAATATAAAAGCGAATAACTGGTGGTACGAGGTATACCTACCAGCCCTAGGGTAATCCCTCTAATAATTCAATCAGTGGCAGGGCTCGAAATAGGAAAATGAGAATCGCCTGCTATTTTTCTATAATCCCAGAAAACAGCATCAAATACCATTAAACAACATCACATTTTTAGCAGGTAATGGTTTACCTGGACTGTTCTTGACAAATTTCGGCCATTAGAAAGCCCCCATTTTCAGCCCTGATCTGCCCCAAATGCAATCGGCTGTTCTAATAAATTTGATCACCCACCCAATAATGAAAAAATAATATTAGGTTATTATACAGTGCTTTGTACAATATGGATTGGTATTGCACAAGTCCATGTTGTGATGAAAACCCATATTGGACGAGACGCACGGGTTTTCATCACAACATGGACGAGTACAATACCAATCCATATTGTACAAAACACTGTATAATGACCTATTTATTATACAGGTCATCGAAATATTAAACTAAATTATTTGTTATTGAGTTTTTTATTTATATTTGAATCAATATAGTTTTGTTAGATAAAACAACATAACATCAATATATTCAACTATAACAATAAATTCAACTACAGGACTCGTAAATTCCTAGAATGCAATAGACTAAATATCATGTAAATCTATTATCAGTCTCTACTTTCCGAACTTCATTTGAGACAAATTTGACTGACTGGGTAATGTTACTCTGAATTTAGATTTATATTGATGTTAAAGTTTCCTAGATGATCGAGCGAGAAAATAGAAGGTTTTCAACTTTTGTAGCTTCATTTTTGGCGTCATAACAAAAAGAGTTACCTCCCTTAGAAAGCGTACAATATGAATTCAATACGGCATTTTGGGATCCAATATGACTGGGTATTGTACGGACACGTGGTGCGATTGAAATGATTTGATTGGATCAAAGGACATAGCTGTATAATAATAATGGATTATCTGCATGATATTGAACCATTTTGTCAACTTCCTGTTCTAATAAATTTGATCACCTCCAGACTTTAAAGTGAAAAATTTCACTTCCTGTGATTGAATTATTAGAGAGATTACCAAATCTGGTCTTCTAATAGAAACTTCATGACATCAAGGGTTTATATCCTACAGTTTTGAAACCTCTCATTGGTCAATTCAAATTTTCAAGAAGATATCTGGGATTTCATTGGCTTGCAGAGAAAACTGGAAGAATGTCCAGCCAATCATGTCATCCTCTTGATTTTAATGTGGATTATCTCATTTTCAGCTGTTGTAGTGATGCCGTCAGGTAAGAAGAGTTACCCGAAGATTGAGGACAACAAAGATGGCACCGTGACCGTTCACTACCAGCCAACGGAGATGGGCCTTCACGAGCTCCACGTTCTCTACAACCAGGATCCAATTGACGGTAAGGTCAAAGGACAACAGTCGGAGTTGTAGTGGGCGAGATACTAATATTCATTGATATCAACAAAAACATAGTTCTATCAGTACTCGTGCGAAACTGCGTCGATGATTGAAAGTTGATAAGAGGCTTAGCATGCGAAAATCTGAAAATTTGAATTTTATCTCAAAGTAGATTAACCTATTTTCACATACTATTAGTTCTGAAATGTCATATAATATTAATCATCATACATATTAATAGTTAATAATTATCTAAAGATTTCCGTATTGGATTGAATGTTGTAGGAAGTCCCTTCCAGTTCCACGTTGATGCTGTCGACAGTGGTTATGTAACCGCTTATGGGCCTGGCTTGTCACATGGGACGTCTGGAGAACCCGCCCTATTCACTATTGTCACCAAAGATGCTGGAGCAGGTAATGATTAAAGAGAGGGCAGGGGAGATAAATGTTATACGTTTAGAAAACTCATACAATCAGCCATTTTGGACATGTGACTGAAATAACCATTTGAGTATTGTGTATGGCCAGAAGTCTATCAAACTGGAAGTACGACTCTGTCTGTTAGCTGCAGCATCCCCAGCTGGTTTTCGAACTGACCGGAAGTTACATTTTTTTGTTCGCTTGATATTGAAGCCAAAGATACAGTCGGGTCAAACTATTAATCTTAACAGCTGTGTTATTTATAGATGCAGGTGTGGCACTATAAACACCTCAGTGATGACTGTTGGGCCTGTTGACCGTGCAAGGCTGGACCCTATGGCCAAGTGTCATATTTCTAGTTTGATGGATTTCTGGTTTTGGCTAACTTGGAGTACGGATATTTCCCCCAGTGGACATTTCCCCCACCCTATATTATTAGGTTATTTTGAATATATTTTTAAAAAGATTGATCAATAACACAACTTTCTTCTATTTATTTTTTCTTATCATAAGAATAAGATTTCCACATATATGTATAACTTACCACTTTGTGATCCATTTATCATAAAAATATGTGGTAGTCGTAAAATTCTAATGAAGAAAGAGAAATACAAAAAAAATTTTGTTGTCTTATTGCCAAATCATTTTTAAAATATGTTCAAAATAACCCATAAATACAGGTTGGAAGAAATGTTCACTGGGGGAAATGCCCTGGATTCAGCTAACTGACTGTGATTCAAAAAGAAACCAAAATGAATGCATAGAATTACTGTAATATCATGCCGAAAATAGGGAAATGCTCTTATAATAGAGTAATTGCTCTTATAATAGGGTAAATGCTCTTATAATAGGGTAAATGCTCTTATAATAGGGTAATTGCCCTGATTAAATTAGAAGGTGTGATGGGGCTGATCAAACTGTTCATTTCCTGAAGCTGAAATCCTTTGTTGCGATGTTTAGTTTATCCCCTTGGTCACTCACAGGTGGCCTTTCATTGGCTATTGAGGGTCCATCAAAGGCTGAGATAGATTGCAAGGATAATGGTGATGGCACATGTAAGGTTTCATACCTGCCGACAGTTCCAGGAGAATACACAGTCATCATCAAGTTTGCCGATAAACACATCATGGGATCTCCATTTAAAGCCAAAATTACAGGTATGGCTGTTTGCAGATCCACATTTTAAGATTGGTGTGTCTGTGAATACAAAATTCTGGACTCGGACACTGAATTTCTCTTGATCGGCAAGAGGATCAGATTGATTTTTTGAAAGTTGATCAGTGAATGTTACTGGTTTGAGAAAATATGGAACTTCCTAAGTAACTATTTCTGTTTAATGCTAATGCCACAGTAAATATCTTCTGAATCATACTTCTTTCACTTCCTGATAACAGTTCTGTTGAAACAATAATATATAGCTGTATTACCGCAGCAGCAACTGTTATACTCCTGTATTGGCTTTAATTGCAGGTGACCGTCACAAGAAAAGGTCACAAGTTTCTGTGGGTAGTAGCACGGAAGTCTCTCTCAAGGTCACAGAGACCGACATTGGCAGCTTGACAGCCTCCATCCGTAGTCCATCTGGTCGGGAAGAGCCATGTATTCTGAAAAGACTGCCCAATGGTCATCTAGGTGAGAGTAACACCTGTCCCTTCTTATACCATGGCTCTCTGCTCACTGAGCCTCAGTATAGTGTGATTTGGTTCATTTACCTTCAGCTCTCTTTCCAGATTTATAACCATCCCAATTAAAGGCCGGCAAAGGGGTTCTGTGACTGCATGGTGCACATAAGGCATAATATTCTCAGAATGGAAACGTAATTTCATCATCGTTGAAAAATGCTTTGAGCGAGGCTGCGAAATTAGCTTGAATGCTGTACAAAAAATTCAAATTATCCAAGAATGTTGTTCGAGAATACCCCTCGCTAAATTAATATACTTTCTGTTACAGTTTAAATGGTGGTTTTGTAGTCAACAATTGGTATAAAGATATAATTTAGATACAAAGAAATTTGGAGTACTTTGAGGAGAAATATGATATGTTGCAAGAAATGAAAAAAGAAGAAGAAAAGAGATGGATGTCTGACCAAATACCCCCTCCACACTTCGCATGGAAACATACAGAGAAACTTGGTGAACAAGTTGATGTATTTTCCTTCAAAAAATGATGTAAAAGTGGAATTGAAAAAAGAAAAGAAAAAAGAATGAAACAGATGTGGTGAAAAACATATTGTAGGCGTAATTTCTAACCCGAGACGTTGTATTGTAACATACTTGCACAACAAAGGCATAAACTTGTAGCTTTGAGATGTTGTTGGCATTATAGAAATAGAATAGAAATGTCACCTGGAACACTTGCTACAATCGTAATCATTCTCTGGTGCCATTGAACAAAAGTTCCCAGCCGTAGCCGCTTCCAAACAGGTGTGATATTGGAGAGTTTGAATTGTTCTATTCAGACTTCAATCATTCCCAAAACACTGAACAGCCATAAAACGTCAAATATTCCCTCTCACAACAATTTAGCATAAAAAAGTAAAGGGGTTCGGGGACCATTTGATACAGAAAGAGAATAATCGTGTATAAATTCTAAATTCTGCCTCTTTCTCTGCTTGTAGGAATCTCATTCACACCTCGCGAGGTTGGAGAACATTACGTTAATGTGTACAGAGACGAAAAACACATACCCAACAGTCCGTTCAAGATAAACGTCGGTGAAGGAGAGGTCGGCAATGCCAGCAAGGTCAAGGCCTATGGACCAGGTCTTAAGGATGGCATGGCTAACCAAGTCAATGAATTCACCGTTGACACCAAGGATGCAGGTACGGAATTACTTTAACGTCTGACAACTTGTCCAGCTTTCATGCCTTCGAATTTATCGTTATGTGACAATTTGTTAATTTTGTTCAGTTAAAGAGGCAGGAGAACTTCTGTCCAAGTATGTCATTACACAAATATATGGGAGATAACTCTTACCGATTTTTCCTTCACTGTTCTGCCTGCTGTTTAGGATGGTGTTAGGAATTTCTAATATTTAAAACTCTTATTGGGCAAGTTTTCTTACAGATTTCAACTGATTGGTGTAAGGCTGAAAAGATTAATCTCTAGCTTCACCAGCATTTTTTGGAAAAAATTAACGAGGGAAGGGAGGCTTTTTTATTTTTATCTTTTTAATATTATTTTTCTTTCACAGAGGCCAAAAATGTCCATCTTTTCTAGAAAATCATTGCAATAATTTAGAACAATTTGCAAGAGACTCACATTGAGTTACTTTAAGATTTTAACTATTTCCTTCAAATAAAACAATAGATCAAACAACTCCGAATCAATGTCCAGGAACATTATTTTGGTCAAAACTTGGAGAGAGAATTGTGTCAAAATGAAGAAAAAAAGAAAGAAAAATGTGGAAAAACCCCCTTTTTTTTAGCTAGAAAATTATTTTATTCAGCCTGGTATTGGGCAAATGTATTATTGTACGCCTAAGCTCATCATTGGCCGACAATATATGTCCAACGTGATACTGCTGTCTTTCTCTAAAGTTAATCGTCACTATCTTGTTGTTGTTGTAGGGTATGGTGGTTTGAGTCTGTCCATTGAAGGCCCCAGTAAAGCTGATATCGAGTGCAATGATAAAGGAGACGGATCATGCCAGGTCACATACAAACCTACTGAACCAGGCACCTACATCATCAACATCAAATTCGCCGATGAACATGTACCAGGTAAATACAGGTTCTTTCACTGCTGCTGTTCCAGGGACCGATTATCAACACTGACCAACGCAATGTTCTTGTTCACGTTTTCAGAGAGTTTAAGCATATGACTTTTATTCCTACGAAGTAGGCTCTCATTTCAGCTGGGGGGGATTTCCAAGAGTTCAGTTCATGTCGGAGTCCTGTGACGTTAGTCACACTGCCATATAAGATGTTGACTTCTCTGTTCAAACTTCAAATTAGCTTTGATATATCAAATAAACTGTCCACTCTTTTGTATCTGGCCACCCATACCAATATTTTAGGTCTGACATAACTACAAAGAGTATTTATTAAATATACTTGGTGATGAGATAGTGAAAATTATCAATCGAATAAAAGCGATATTTTCCCTGCAGTGATGATATCAAATATATCATCACTGTGATGATATGACAAATGACGTCGCAGCGCACAAATACATGTCACTGTGGTCACAGTGATGGGGCAATTGACCAAATCTCCACAAGGTTTATGCGCCAAAGAAAAACAAGCTAAATATTTGGGAAGGATTTGTATTTATTATGCCGTATGATGACCAGATTAAGACAGGAAATAAAACACAAATCGGCATAAAATGAATAAGAAATACTCGGAATGACGACAATAGGATCGCTGGTCACGTACGCGCGCACCTACACACTGAGCGACACTGACTGACCATGCGTGCAGAGCAGTGCAGAGTGGAACACGAACTAGCGTGGAAAAATAAAACGCATTCACCAGTCGAACGCTAGAAGTTGGGGTCATATCATGATTATGTCGCACCAAAGTTGATGAGAAAACATGAAGAACGTCTTAATTCAATGACAGTGAACTCTTGTCAGTGAGTATTCATTCAGATTCTGACCAAATTACAAGGATAACTCCGTAGGCCAACACCACCATCGAAGCTCCGCACAACAACAACGACCTATAAATCTAAATGATCTGGCTATAACTTATCGTAGCCATTCGATTTTGCTAAATGAAAATTGTGCTGTTTGGGTAGACATGAACGAAATTAAGGGCGAATGCAGATTTTATTTGAAATGAGAATATTCCGTGCAAAGAGAAACACCGTGTTCAACCAGGAAGGTCAAAGAGAACCAGCCTGTCAGTCCTGCCTGAGTCAGTGAGTGAGACAGAGAGACAAGCCTGACTTGACACATGATCAACCGTGCTTTTCTGCCGAAGGAATAGGGGGGGGTTTGACGGGTCGGCATGAAAATCATTTATTTGGAGGACAAAGCTCACAAAATTTGTTAGCTCTTGATGATGCCATCGATACTAAAGTGCTACTACAATGTAAGATACTTGACTGAAAGAAATTCACTTGCAGATGTAGCACGTGCGATTTGTTGACGATAGTCAATGTCTCAGTGTACCTTCATTCGAAAAGCCTCACAAAATCTCAATTATTTCAATATTTCCAAACATACAGAATAAAGTAGTACAACAGAAGTATATAATAAAAAGAAAATCAACTGTTTCTTGATGAATACCATAAATATTTCATCTCATGGGGTGACAAAATTGGCATTTTCTCACCCCATTCGATGAAATATTTATGGTATTTGTCAAGCAACAGCTGATATCCTCTATATATCGCCATACACAAAGATGTTAAGTATATTCTTATTGGCTCATCACTGGTTTGTAGATGAAATTTACACCTCAGATTTGAATGCTTTTGGTGGTCTGATCTAGCAAGGCTAATCTGAAGTATGAATCTTTCTGATAAGCTCATCAAAGGAGGATCTGAATGTCTGTCATCATCGATGAAGACTAAATGTGCATGCACAAGAGCCGGCTCTTGGTAGGAGAATCAATCAGGGGATGTTAAACTGATGGTACATGTACAAAGCAGGGACTCTGCTATGAGGAGAATGTCCGGGTGAAACTTGCATTTTATTTCTGGAATATTTGTGCAAGATGTACTCACAAAACGAAACTTATCCTTTCCAGGTAGCCCATATTCTGTGAGAATAGGTGGTGAACCGACGATCCGTTTATCCGAGAAAATTACCCGACACAGAGAGGCTGCTGATGTCACCCGTATTGGCAGTCAATGTGAACTTAGTCTCAAAATACCCGGTAAGTCATTTTTAAAAATCAGACTTTTCTTTCTCTGTTTTAATTTTCTCCAGCTTTCCTTTTCTTGCCAAAAGACTGTACTTTGAAAATTCATCTCAAAATGATTAAGGAAGAAATTGTCTTCATGCTTTGGAAATAGGACAGTCCCGTGATCTCTATAACAGCAAAAGTGTTCGAAACGACGTCATTGCTCTTGTGACGTTATGCTGAAGTTAGGCCAGGAACCCTTCTTAACTTTGCTAATGCTGTATATTATTTTATTCACAGAGTTTTACAGGCGATGAGTTCTGTTTGGCAAATGCCTAATTAACTCTGAGACAATAACATCTTCAAAGTTGTTTGGAATTTCAGTATTTTGAAAGCCACAGTGATCCTATTATTCTGGAATAGCCATTGTTAAAGCATTGCCCAACGTCATGTGGGCAATTACGTCGTTTTGCGCCTTTTGTGACAAAAGAATTCTATCTCGGGACTGTCCTGTTGAAATTGTTCTACTGTTAGACAAGTTATATATATATTGCATGACATTATTGCAGTCATAAACCAGTCTCCTGGAAATCTGTCTGATCTTCCTTAACTGTTCATCTATTCAATCATTAGTTGTGTTCACCCTTTAAATATAGTTCACACCACCTACCACAGTTGTTTTTCTAACCAATGAGAATGTCTGCCCTCTGCTACTTCTATTTGTTTTGCCAGAAAATAAACTGAAAATTTATTTCCACCCACAATAAAACCATTTTATGAGGTAAAAGAATACTTAAAAAAAACACCTACTTCCAAACTTCAATAATGATGAGTGTGGCATGTGCAGCTATGAAGCAAATTTTCCCTCCACTCTTTAACATGTTTAAGCTACAGCCTTAGGTCAGGTGCTTGTTTGAACGATAATTTTACGACCATCGTGGAGACCATAGTTGAACATTCCGACAGCGTTATAATAGAGATATGATCTGTTTAGTGTAGGTGTCTCGGAGTTGGAAAGGTTAAATGATGGCTTTTATCAAATTGGCGCTTCCGCTTTTCAAATTTAGAACCTGGCAGGGATCTTTGACATGGTTTCCATGGTAACGTGGGAGATGTGATTATAGCGGATAAATATAAAACATGAAATGGTTCCTTAAATAGACAACAGATGGGCTGAAGTTTGCTCGGGTTCAATTTCTCGGTATTTTGCCACCTCTGGATGAATATATTCATTCTCCAGCAACATTTTGATTCAGATTTTAGTATGACTATTTGATATTTGATCATTCTAACAAAGACAACTTAATGGCTTTTCATTTATTTCGACTTTCGATGCATGTTGGTAATTGAAAATGCAGTCGAGAAGTTCATTTGAGAGGTACATTGACTCGGAGTATATTAATTCTGTTTGTCCATATGAGGATTGTCATGGAACAAGTTACCCATATTTTGAGGATACTTTCGGTGAGTTATCAAGAATTTTGTTCTAGTTTTCTATGTTTCGTTATGTTTTGTCAGGTTTGGTGTCTTCATGAACCCAGATTATGTCAGTTTTCATATTTTGTCAGTTGAATCATAGTTTTCCATATTGTTTCTAAATTGAGCTGATTAATGTTGGGAGGAAGAGAGAATGAAATATGAAAAGACTAATTTATTAATTCTATCAGAAATTCAGTCTGAAATAGCTATTTCCATATCAAGTGGGTGTTTGAATAGATTTTTATAAATTATTATATTCAAAATTTATAAATTATCTATCAGAAATTAGGTCGGAAATAGCTATTTTCATGTGAAGTGGGTGTTTTGTCCGATTTTCCTATTTTGGGTGTTTTGTCCATGGGTGTTTTGTCCGTGGGGTGTTTCGTCCGTGGGTGTTTTGTCCCCTGGGGTTTTTGTCTGTCCCCCAAGACTAATATAGAGAACTGTTTTCAGTATCAGTTCAGCTGTGTGAGATCAAGAACCACCAGACTGTAGCAGATATTGGCACATTCCCAAATCGTAACAGTTGAACTATGTACAATATATCCATGGCCCAATCAACAACATCTCTAGCTTTTAAAAGAGAGCATGAATTATATGAAACTCCAGATGTAACTTTACCATGCATGCACGTAGTGGAGAGATTTGAGTGCACAATATCAGCATCATGTTGAATGGCACATAGTCAGGTGTTTCCCTGTAACTATCGTACCCGGGGCATTTTATTCTGGCTGGTCTCCAAATTTGGGGTCAGAGATGTTGGATACCTGTGAGAGATGTACAATAAATATCTGGAAAAATTGATGTTATATTTGGTCTTTATCAAATTTGTGAATTTAATTTTCAAAATTTAGATTAAGAAATTCTTCATCTTATTAGTATTACTTATTTAGGTCCATTTCATCCATGTAGTCTCTTCTTTTTAAGAGGAGTTATCAGCCCCTCTCTTTTACTCACCTAACTTTTCCTCCAGGAGAGTTATTGGTCACTCTCCTGGAAAATAGAAAAGTATTGGAGAGTAATACTGACAAGAGTGAATCACTCTCACAATACAAAATCTAGGAGAGTGATCAACTGCTCTCGCAAATTTTACCGACATGATAAACTGATGCCATAGTATGTTCAGGTATGTTTACCATCCACAAGTTGCATTTTTTAGAGATATTACTCCAGTCCACTAAAATCTGACCCCGTTTCCCAGCAAGGAAATCTGATACAATTAAACTGGCAGAACTATTTGATGCTTTATGAGTTGCCTCAGGTTTTGGACCAAATGGTTGCGCCAATCTGTCCTTGAAACCCCTTGAGCTTTCCTCTGATATTGCCCTGTAACATCTCCAAAGGATAAACCAACCATAGCTTTTATCGCTCCTCCTGTTTGGGTGTTATTACACTCCATGCTATCTTCTTGACCATGGTACTTAGTACTGCTGCATTGTCAGATTGGTATTTAGAGAATGGATGGGAACTAGCCATATATCAGTTAATATGTTGAGTAGGATTGGAGGCTGGTGTACATAGATTCACCCTCGGAAGGCTTTCCTCGTCATCATCAGGCTCTTCAGATTTTCGCTGTATTATTTTTCGAGAAACTTCCCTCGTTTCGCTGCCAAGTTGGAGTTAGTTGACAGATTTGTTCCCTCATCGTTGGAGAAACCGAAATACCTCTCAAAATGCGGTTTATGACAAAGCGCTCTGAAGTGAAGACTTCCATTTGGTTCAAGTTTTTTCATGGTAAGCATGGTGTAAAGAAAATCATCTAGCAAAGGAATTTACCACAGAATGCCATTACTTGTGCTTGTAGCGCCTTCAGGCAATTTTGTCTGACATTTCAGGCCTACATCTAGATCCCATTATTTTCAATGATGCAAAAAGCATGCATATACCTCTTGTTATGATGTTTTCCATTATATCTTGGGGGAAAAAAATTATGAGAGTTTTATGAGTGCAGAATATTTTTTAAATTCATCGGTTATTTGGAAGAGTACGTACCTCAGGTTCGATATATGGCTCGTTAAACGGACTAATCACTGTTTTGCTTGGAAATCTCTCGTTTGTGCTGGTGCACCCAATTTACCTCTCATAATATGGTTGGTATGTTAATTTCATAGCTCCGAAATATTTTCTTAATCATCAAGCATTTGAATCAGGTAGTCTCATAATTCTGATAATGAGTTCGTTAGGTGGTTAATTAGGCAGATGATTGAGTCTTGAATAGCTTTACACTCTTGGGTGGCTTTTCATCTTTTAATTGAAGACTTGAGAATGAAAGCAGGTCTTTATTTTGATATGACTCCACTACACTCAGTTATTGGCTATGCAAACAGTTCTGCTCCCATATCTCATAATGGTAATGTTGCATGAGGCAAGTACATAGATAGTTAATGTTATGGTTCTGTCTCATAACGAGAAAGTCAGATGTTCCGCAGGGATACATGGCTAAAATTAGCCCTCGATAAAACACTATCATCTAGCCAGCTGAGCTGAAACCCACTCATACACTAATTGCTTATATAATTCTAATTTGGATGCTTGCCACTTCTGCTGTACTGTAGTCTGCAGACTGAAGATATTATCTTACAATGTGTATTATCTGTGTATCCCTAATCTTTCAGACATGTCTAATCTCATGGCTTTGATATTGCCAGTTACAATTTAATGTCCAATTAAGTGATTCTTGTTGGAGTCCCGATTTGTTAACGAAGTTTCTTTTGGTGTGGTCTCCCTTGATTTCAAACCAGTATATATGTATAGAGTATATATAGAGCTGTTAAAATATGCAGATCAACATTTTATTTTTTAGCTTTGATACCACAAGACATTTTACAGATCCCATACATGAAAATTTTCATTTATTTTCATTCTCTTTAATCTCAGTATAGTTTGTTTTAATACTGGAACATAAAAAACTTGAGCAATACAAAAATGAAACAGATATCCAATCAGATTCTGTAATTGGTTAACTGGACCGATTCAACAAAACGGGAAGTGACAATCACAGAATCTGACTGGCCAAACTGTATTATGCGAGTCCTTTATGTTCTATTATCAAAACATGCTTTATCGAGACAAGAGGATGAAAATAAAATCTTGTTTATCCTGACTGAGATCACAAAATTTCTTGTGGTATTAAAGCTAAAATATTGATCTGCATATTTTAAAAACAAAACATTCTGAGAAAAATTCTATACACACATAATGGTCCGATTTCAAGGGAGAAAGAAACTTTTTGAAACTTTTTCACCAAAAGAAACTTTGCTAGTAAATCGCGAACTCAAGGAGAATCACTTAATTAGACGGTAAATTGTAATTGACAAATATCAAAGCCATGAGATTACACAGGTCTTAAAGATTACGGATACAGGGAAAAGACACTTTGCAGTCTACAGGCTACAGTAGAAATGGCAAACATCCACTGACCGAATTAGCACTTCCTGTTTGTCTTCAGGTCCTATTTTGCAAGCCTCAAAATGGAAGGAGACTCTTTATTGTTGACTTCAAAAGTTACATCAAATATATAATTGTACAGAATATATAAAATGTCCTTGAACTCTTTATCTGATTTGTTAAACGTGTCAAAAATCAAAAGAATCTCAATTTCTGTTGTAACTACATATGGAAGATTAATTTTCTTAATCACAAATGAATGATTGTAGGGTAAAGAACAAATCTATTAACTAGGTTTTTAGGGTATTTGTAAAATCTTCATATTTCACTTTATTTCCATATTTTTCTTATCATTTTAAAAGCGTACTGTAGGAATTTTATTATAAGTAAGTATATAAATACTGATGTCTGATTTGTATTCTGTCCATCTGTAATACACTGTGTTCTTGTATCTATTTGTGAACAGACAACAGATATAAGATAAACATTTTTTCACATATATGCTGATTATTTGCAGGTGAACAGATGCTAGATATAAATCAAATGAAGTTATCACATGTGATTTCTGTTGATAAATTCATAACGGATGTAACTCCAATGACGTTTTCAAATATAATAATTATCCACTGATTAACAGACAACTGCTATATCTGAAAAAAATATTAACAATTTACTGAAGGATGTAGAATACCATGATTGGTGGAAATCTACTCCATCAGCAGAATAAACCAATCAAAATTACTCTGTCAGCAGACTAAACCAATCAAATTGACTCTGTCATCAGACTAAATCAAAACTACTGTCAGCAGACTAAACCAATCAAAGCTACTGTCAGCAGACTAAAGCAATCAAAATTACTCTGTAAGCAGACCAATCAACATTCCTCAATCTTTTGGTAAACCAAACCACTTTTGGAAATATCCCATGATGCAGTGGGTTTTGATAAAATAGGTCATTATTCAAGCTGTGATTGATGCCAAAGGTCACAAGGTCATTTGAGGTGCACATTCATTCATAATAATAGAGTCTTGCATCTTTACGAAATGATATGATCTCAATTTAGTCTGACATTGTGTTTGTTCAAATCTAATACTTTTGTATGGTTTCGCTTGTGTATTTCTTTCCCTGGGTACTGCTTGACATGATATGTGTTTCTTGATGTGTTTGGGATTTTTGGGAATTTCCAAAAGTTCACAAAATTGTTTCAGAATATTTCCACAAATTTGCTTGACCCGTTCATGATTTATTTTCAGGGACGAATCCGTTTGACATGACGGCTTCGGTGACCGGTCCATCTGGTGTGACAGAAATGTGCGACATTGTCACCCTAGATGACAATCGCTATAGCATCAAGTTTGTCCCACAGGAAATGGGCGTACACACAGTCAGCGTTAAACACAAAGACCTCCACATCCCAGGTAAGGGGCTTCATTGTCTATACGGTACTGTAATTGAGATGGCACCGGCTTAGATCTTCAAACACCAAGGCTCACACTTTTAGCCTCTGTATTTTAGTCACTAGCTGTCTTTAAAAGAAGGTTGTAAATTTATGAATAGACAAGAGAGGTCATTGACCTGGAATCCATTTGAATTTAGAATAGTAGTGGGTTATTGATTGGCTGACCTATATATCGGGCCACCTCTACCACCATATTAGGAGATGGTATATTTGACATTTTGTATCTGTTTACTGTGTTGGATTGTGGCCGAAGTTTTTCAAAGTTTTTCAAAGAAAATGAAACACTCAAATATCGTGCCCTTGAAGTCAGAGTTTGATTACGATCGATCGTAATGAGCAATCGAAGCGATCTCCATTATAACCCGATAACGTCACAAAGCTACAACATAATGCCTTTGTCATGATGATATTGTCATACCTAATTATTGCGCAACGTACGTCACAATAGGACGATACAATATGATATGACATGATCGTAATCAGACTGATTCAACTTTCAACAAAATCAACTTTCACAGAATAAAATATCAAGTTGGTGTTTACACAGCTTCTCTGTATGCTTTCATGCAAAGTGTGCTGAGTGTATTTGGTAGAACCTTTAACATTGTAATTGATAACTAGGTAACACATGAGTCTAAACAGTGTTTCATTGTATCCTAATCTCTTTACCCATTCTTGTTTATCAAACAATGTCATAACATAGTTCATTCAGAACGATCAGCTGATACAACTGTCTGTCAAGCTGTTACAGTCCTTTTGTCAATATTCAAACTAGTATGTTATAATCTACAATAGTGATCAATCAATACTGCTATGAAAGTTGCTATAAATGAAAAATTCATCATTTTATAGTTTCATTGTCCATGGTAGGTCACCTAGGAGATTTCATCTGATACATGTACATGTGAATTATCCAGGAATCGTCAATGATAAATGGAATTTGTCGTAAAGTAATAGAAACGTTAATGTCTTATTGTTTGGTCAGTTCAAAGTTCTTCACTGGTGTACCTTGGCCATAATGAAATGATTGTTTGGGAAAGGGAAGATATTGTACAGTGAAACCTTCATAACCCGACCGTGCTTGGGACCAGATTATAGAGTTGGTTTTGACAGGGTTCTGGTTTATCAAGGTTCAAAAGTCTTTATATTTAAGCATAAATAATGTTGGTATTTAGAGGTTGGTCACTTTTCCCAGGTGTCAGTATTTGCAGATTTCACTGTATAAACTTTCTAGGCTATTTTATAAGGGCTCAAAGTTCTGTTCGTTACTTTGCTATGACCATTTGTTTTGTGTGTTTGCTGTTATTAAATTTAATTTCACTGATCATTCTGTTACAGGAAGTCCATTTGAGTTCACGGTTGGACCGATAACAGGAGGGGGATCTCACAAGGTTCACGCTAACGGACCAGGCCTGGAGAGGGGAGAGGTCGACGTTAAAAGTAAGATCCAATATGCATGTTTTGGGTTACATTGCAGTGCTAAAGAAATTGGAACTCTTCCGCTCAGGGAGGTTAATTTAGTCCATACACAGAGGTTTTGGTAGGGTCAGAATGCCAGTCAGAAATATCAAAATGTAAGATCCTGTATTACTGGTTTCAATATTGTGGCAAAAATGTACTGGATTTGTATACTCCCTTTGTGCATAAACTTAATCTAGCATCCTAGTTACATTATCATGAACATCAAGAGAAGTTTTCATCAGTTTCTAGATAGTCTGGTCCTACAAAAGGTCACTGAGAAAGCTATTTGTCACTTCATCTTCACCATCTCAAACTTGAGTAGTATGGTAATGCTTAATTTTCATTGGTTCCAAAATAGTCTTCAAATGGTAATATAATTTATTTAAAAATTGATGGGTATCACACAAGAGTTGGAAAATTTTGAATTAAAATAACTTCAATTTAGCATGAAGTCGGCAGAAAACAGCCGCATGTATTCACCAACTTGGCCCTGTTAAATGGAATGAACATGCCAATAATAATCTGTCTGGTTACCAGTTTGAATTCCATGGTAACTGGTTACCAATCCAGATTGACTGTATGTTGTTCGTCATGTTTCCTTATCATTTCCTGATAATTTTCTAACAAACGAATTAATCGAGCAATATCTAAATTCCATGCATTTTGTTTCTGATGTTCAAGTAGAAATATCGAATGTTTTAATTTTCCAGACGAATTTAACATCTACACAAATCAAGCAATATCGAAATTCCATGCATTTTGTTTCTGATGTTCAAGTAGAAATATCGAATATTTTAATTTTCCAGACGAATTTAACATCTACACAAATCAAGCAATATCGAAATTCCATGCATTTGTTTCTGATGTTCAAGTAGAAATATCGAATGTTTTAATTTTCCAGACGAATTTAACATCTACATAAATCAAGCAATATCGAAATTCCATGCATTTTGTTTCTGATCTTCAAGTAGAAATATCGAATGTTTTAATTTTCCAGACGAATTTAACATCTACACAAATCAAGCAATATCGAAATTCCATGCATTTTGTTTCTGATCTTCAAGTAGAAATATCGAATGTTTTAATTTTCCAGACGAATTTAACATCTACACAAATCAAGCAATATCGAAATTCCATGCATTTTGTTTCTGCTCTTCAAGTAGAAATATCGAATGTTTTAATTTTCCAGACGAATTTAACATCTACACAAATCAAGTAATATCGAAATTCCATGCATTTTGTTTCTGATGTTCAAGTAGAAATATCGAATGTTTTAATTTTCCAGACGAATTTAACATCTACACAAATCAAGCAATATTGAAATTCCATGCATTTTGTTTCTGATGTTCAAGTAGAAATATCGAATATTTTAATTTTCCAGACGAATTTAACATCTACACAAATCAAGCAATATCGAAATTCCATGCATTTGTTTCTGATGTTCAAGTAGAAATATCGAATGTTTTAATTTTCCAGACGAATTTAACATCTACATAAATCAAGCAATATCGAAATTCCATGCATTTTGTTTCTGATCTTCAAGTAGAAATATCGAATGTTTTAATTTTCCAGACGAATTTAACATGTACACAAATCAAGCAATATCGAAATTCCATGCATTTTGTTTCTGATCTTCAAGTAGAAATATCGAATGTTTTAATTTTCCAGACGAATTTAACATCTACACACGTGAAGCTGGTGCTGGAGGGTTGTCTATTGCGGTAGAAGGACCGTCCAAAGCAGAGATTAACTTTGAAGATCGCAAAGACGGTTCATGTGGTATCTCGTACGCTGTGACAGAACCAGGTCAGTTTACAGGCTGAAATTAGCAAACATAATCTCTCTAATAATTCATAAACATAATCTCTCTAATAATTCATAAACATAATCTCTCTAATAATTCATAAACATAATCTCTCTAATAATTCATAAACATAATCTCTCTAATAATTCAATCCCAAAATCCAAATTCTATCACCCCAACTTTTGGGGTCTTTGAAATAATAGCTTATATGCACGATTCTGAACCATTTTGTCAACTTCCTTTTCAACTAAATTTGACACCTCCGATTTCATTATGGGGAATTTCACTTCCGGTGATTGAATTAATAGAGGGATTACCATATGCTTCAAAGTTTTCTGTGTACATGTATCTGTTGGTATTGTATTGGAATTCTTATTGTACTGGACATGTATTCTTTGATTTAAAAAAAACAAACTTTATTTTGTCCATTTGTTGAAATGATCATCACAAAATCTTCATGAAAAACTTCTCAAGAACCATGTCCAGTGACTTTGACTGATTGATCTGAAATGGCCAATCAGAACTTTTATTGTATTTCATGGCGAACTGTGTCCATTTCCATGAAAATTGTGATTGGTTAACCCCACAGCCAGTTTTTTCTGATAAGAATCCATCTATTTTGTCTATTTCAGGAGACTACATGGTATCCATTAAATTTAACGATGAACACATCCCGGATTCTCCATTCAGAGTACCAGTCAGTGCTGCTGTTGGCGACGCTAAGCGATTGTCAGTCAAGGCTTTACAAGAAAAGGGTCTCCAGGTTTGAAATCACCTATTTTGAACGATTTCTTTTTTTTTTTCCTTTCAGTTTGGAAAATTATTGTTACAGTTAAAGAAAATTTCTTAAGATGAATATTTATTTTTCTCTGAGAAAAGGAGAATGTTCGTCAAACTTACTTTGGTATAAATAAAGGAGAATATCAGTTTGGGAGCCCAGTATGTAAACATCTCCTTCATGTTATATAAACCACTTGAATTTGAAGTAAAAAAGTTGTTCACAAATGTGTACATTACAGCCTTGCCAGTCTGAAAATTTGTACGGTCGTTCAGTGTTATAGATAGGTTAGACTGTACATTTATGATATCAGTCAAATCTTAGATGGACTGTATAGAATTCTGTTTCTTAGAAGTTACAATTCATTCCTTATATACTTCCAGGTCGGCAAGCCGGCAGCTTTCACAGTCAGTTTTAATGGTGCTGAGGGCAACCTACAGGCAAGAGTTGTCTCCCCATCCGGAGCTGAAGATGAGGCGCTCATACAGGAAGTAGATTCTGGTATGTATAGTCTGTTACTCAGTCTCTGTGTGGTTTGTTCACATTAGAACCAGTAGAGGGATTCAGAAACATCACCAATTTTGGGAGTGACAATTATGGATTTTAACCTAGTATACCTTAAATTGAGAAATAAATGGATTGCATCATCAGATTTTCTATTGGCTATCGAAACAGTCTCTTCTCAGATCTTAAAATTTCACCATCATCCTTAAAATTTGAAGAAGTAGCGCTTCGGAAATTTTCATTTGAAATCGTCACCTTCAACGTGTTTAAGCTGATTGGTTGTTTATGGGATTCTTTGACATTAGGTGAATTTGCCGTACGATTCATCCCTCGAGAGAATGGTCTTCACCTTGTGCACGTACTGTTGAATGGGTGTCACATTCCCGGAAGTCCTTTTAAAATCCTAGTCGGAAGAGCTGACGCAGATGCAGGCAAGGTCAAGGCCTATGGAGATGGTCTGAGGACAGGCAAAACAGGTAATGTCAATGTTCTGAGATTTGGAAAGGGGGGATATTTGACAACTGATCAGAAGTTCAAACATGTGTGCTGTAGGATATATAATTAATCCTTGAATAATGCAATCACAGGAAGTTAAATTTCCCACCATTAAATCAAATTTATCAGAACTGGAAATCAACAAATGTTTCAACTCTTGCAGATAATCGTTCAGCAAGTTTATTAGAGCAATTCATTGAATTGTGTTCACAAAATTGTGGGTGATTGAATTGTAATATGGTGGTTGAAGATAGAGACTGTAGTTCAAGTCTATTTCATTTTATTTTAACTCACTTGATTAACCCAGGTGTAAATAATGAGCTGTAGCCTGCAATTCGACAAAAGAGGAGAAATTAGACCGGGCTTTTCCACCCACGATTCAGTTTCCATGCATGAGCTTACATTGAATCGGGTCAGTTTTGCGTAATGTATTATCTTTCATTGTTGAAATATTAATAACATATATTTTTCTCGGTTTTCAGACCAAGTGTGCAAGTTTTATGTGAACACGGCAGATGCTGGTTCAGGAGCGCTGGCTGTCACAGTTGAGGGACCCTCTAAAGTCAAACTTGAATGCAAGGAAGTAGAGGAGGGTTATGAGTTCACCTACACGCCTACTGCACCCGGAGACTACTACATCAAAATTAGATACGCTGGGGTGAACATTGTCGGCAGTCCATTTAAGGCTGTTATTGAAGGTGGGTTAACGTTATTGAGTAGAATAGCTGCATATGGTTAAAAAAGCTTATTTCAAAGTATTTGCTGTAATTTCCAGCCAGTTTGCCATGGGTTTCGTTAAACAAACAAATATTTGAAGAATTATTCCCCTTGATGTGACTTGTTGTCCGAATGCAGAGTTGTTTCCCTTTACATGCTGATTGGAGAAAGTAATACGATTGTCATCCGAAAATTACCACAGATTTGATGATCAAGGCAGTTTATAATGAGCCAGGCAGTTTATCCAATATAAACTGGAGAACTTCGACGAAAGCTGTTTAGACACTAAATCAAACTTTGCGGTAGATACTTCATGCAGGAAGCTATTGTCAGAGTTTTTGTGAAGCTGAAAAGGCTCAAGTCTAGGCATATTGTTGTCCCCAGACTTGGCTATTGTATGCATTGTCTCGTGATTCTTACATGGAGTGTGAACCGACTTTGCTGACTGAAAGCTTGGATGTGTTCATTCAGTAACTTTATTCTTTGTATTGATTCAGTTTCATTTGGGTAATATTTTAGATAAATTATACAAGATTTTTATTGTTTTACTCCCACCAGGTCCTGGTCGCTCATCAGGTCTCCATGAACAGTCGTCCGTTATTGTAGAAACTGTAACAAAGACGAGCACGATGACAAAGTTTAAGGGTATTCAGAAATTTGACTCGGATGCCAGTAAAGTTATCGCTTCAGGGAATGGCTTGACGAAGGCGTACCGGGGTAAAAGTTCTGCCTTCCAGCTGGAAACTATGGGAGCAGGTTTGTGGTCTTATATAAATCTTGAGTGGCTGCACCTGTCTAGACTGACACCTGAGTATATAGACAACAGTAGGTTTTGATCCCGTTGTTCATCTCATGGATCTTTACAGAGGCTGTGATTGGCCGGATGTTCTTCCAGGTTTCTTCAGAAGCCAATGAAAATATGGGATTTTCTTTTTGACCAATCAACTGGAGGCTATCCCTTGACGCATTGCATTTTCTAAATTCTTTGATCCTGGGCAGTGCCAAAATTGACAAACAGGAAGTGTAGTTCTGTCAGTTGATTGGTTAACTGATCCAAAACTGACAACAGGAAGTGTAGTTCTGTTAGTTGATTGGTTAACTCTTCCCCCATATAAGCGGGTTTTGACGGCTTGTGTCGATCCCCATGTAAGCGTGTTTTGACGGATGTTCGCCTAACCCATGAAGACGGATTTTGACGTGTCACTGAGTTTCCATGTGATGGATTACTTTTGCAATTTTTTGCGTTTACTTTGAGTAAAACCTAATTGAAACTATACATTTTCAGAAAGCCAAAATTTAAATAAATCTGATTATATAGACTGTTGGTATGTTTTGTAGTAAGGGTAAAATGAAATCGGGAGAGGAACAGAAATAATCGATGGAAAATGCGCGATTAGACACCAAATGTGTTTGGTGTGCTTCAAGAGAAACGTTCGAAAAATTGTAAAACCTGCTTCCAAATTCCTGAATATTTCACGTAACGCGAGTATAAACTACCAAAGTATCTAACCTTGATGACTAACTCGTCAAATCTGCCCATCTGAGTTTATTATAAACATTTCCCGGGACCTGTTGATCTCCCGTTTTAAAATTTATCCGCCATACTTTCACCACGCTGTGTTTCGTGGACCCGTGGCCATGGCGACCACGCGCAAATAAACCGACTGCTCCAATCACGCCGGGCCTCTGAAAAGGTCGCTCAACCTTGGGCCAATCAGTGATGCTGTTTTACTTCACCTTGTTACCAGCCTTCATTCTCCTTTAGGGAAGTACATGGGACTTTTTCAGTTATAGCTCGTTCTATACCTGCCATCTCATGATGTAACTGCGAAATCCCGAATGTACGGAAAATAAGGTTTACAATGGTATACGATAACACAGGAATTGCAGCGGAACAACAACAACAGAACGCTGCAAAACGTAGCTAAAATGCGACAATTTCTTCGCTTTTTTCGTGATTTCCAACAGACGGAAAGCAGACACAACACATTTTCTCGCAAGATTACTTATTTTTAGATTAGACGTTGCTGATATTGATATAAAACGTGAACAAATTACGTAGAATGGGCCTGTGGGAGACCATTGGTAAATATTTTTCCACATGACATGGGACATAAAACGGGATATTTTACATCGCTGGAAACGTATGAAAATTGAAATCAGTCCATGGGTTAAAGACCTACGCCATTACAAATCTGTTATGGGTCAGAGAGAGAAAATTCCCCACAAGTCTATGGGGGAAAGAGTTAACTGGGCCAAAACTGACAACAGGAAGTGTAGTTCTGTTAGTTGATTGGTTAACTGGGCCAAAATTGACAACAGGAAGTGTAGTTCTCTCAGTTGATTTGGTTAACTGATCCAAAACTGACAACAGGAAGTGGCAATCACAGAATCGAATACTCAAAAATAGTAGAACCCCCCCCCCCATTGTACTGATTATTCAGAAGATTATTCGAATCCTTTTGGTGCAAGTCCAAGGAGAGTTTGTATGGCTTATAAGCTCCTGTAACATAATGCTTTGTGCTGCAAATCTTCTGGATAACAATGTCGGCTCCTTTTCACAACACATTCCTTCAACAGTAACATTAACATTGTGCAACATGACTTAGCTACATTACATTTGTTGGACCTTTCATGGCAGCTTTTTGAGAGACCTGTGCTGTACTGAAAACCATTAAATGGTGATCTGTGTAACTGTTATAAAGATGTGCCATACTGAAACCTATTAAATAGTAAACCCATTAAATAGTGATCCAGGGTTTCTCATGTTACTGAAGAGTTATCTTATCCTGACCGATATTTGGCGAGTTGTACTATTTATTGACTTAACATATTCTTTTCAGGTAATAACATCTTATTCGTGGGTATGATGGGGCCCAAAGGTCCTGGTGAGGAGCTGATCATAAAGAAAACACAGGTGTCCACGTACAGCGTGAACTATATGGTGAAGGAGCCAGGAACCTATATGCTGATCGTGAGATGGGGCGACGAACATGTTCCTGGGAGTCCCTTCTGTGTCGAGTGCACATAGACGAGTGACACTGCCAAAACTTGCCACAAAAAAAAAAAAACCCAGAAAAAAACCACCCCGACAAATTCTAGACTGCCGGCTCTGGATTCACCGATATAGACTTTTTACAAGGGGAATGAGAGAAACTGGAGGGAAAGAGTGAGAGAGAAAAAAGTTAAATATTATTACCAGCTAACTTAATAATTATATTTGAAAAAAATAAATAAATGAAACAATGAGAATTATCTGAAATCTGGTTGATTTTGCGTTGTACTATGACTGTACTAGTGGTGTTAGGGTATATTATACTTATTGCATGTAGACCTGTCTATGTATTTAGTCAAGAGAGGGAATTAAATTCCTCTGCCAACTTTTCACAAGAAAACAAGAACGTTGATTAGGAGGGTATTGTTTAACACAGACTCCGGAAGTCAGAAAAATATTTAGAAGAAGTGGCTATCCATATGGAATGGAATGTTCTCTGAACAACGAATATTAAAATATTTGTGCACTGAATGGGATATTTCCGACTGGATGCATTATGAACAAATTCTGTCTCTTGTGTTAAGTATATATTATTTGAAGAAAACAAATTAACGATTCTGGAAATACAAAATTGTTTCTTCCAATAGTTGGAATGGAATATTTTCTACTGTCTGAAAGTTCGCAAACGGTGAAATATGCCTTTTATCTTATTGTTTTCTATGCATTTTTAGCTTGAATATTCTCCACTGGATATAACTTTGTTTTGTATGTTATAGCCTTTCATTAGCATGTTACAGTTTCTCCGCCTTTTGCTTTCTTTTATATCGAAGCATAATCGATTCTGAAAATGCATATTATAGTATCGCAATAACTGGGTCCTCATTGGTCAAATCATCGTCACATATTTTTACAAGTGTTCAGTTCAGAAAAAGAGTTAGAAAAAGTGAAGTCTAAAAATGTTTTCCCCTTGTATTTTAGATAGCAGTAGACTAAGGGTAACTGGTTAATTCAGTAGGTCTTCCCCTAAAATGTGTAAATGGTATCATCCATCCTTTTGATGGGATAATACCATTTTACAGATTGAGGGGGGAAAGGTCACAACCAGCTATAAATATGTGCTCAACCTCGTGCTACAAGACGGCAATGGCAGAAAAAAAAGGTGGCTTCATATAAATGCTTTTACTTCACACATTTTTATTAAAACTTTTGTATGACTGTACTTGACCTTGTATACTGCCCAACAAGTTAATAAACAAACAATTGTTGCTATAATTGTGGCCTCAACCTCGTTCTCATTAACTTCAAATGTTTCAAGAAATATTTCCCAGTGGTAAGTTCTGGGCAATGAAATATTTTGTCTTCTGTCCTTGGTCATCTGTCAGTCAAGAAATATGTCACCCTGTAGCCCTGTGCAGATTTATTTGAATGTTTGTCATGTATGATCATCTGTACTCCAACATGCCCCAGCACATATCAAAACACTTGCACGTCTATGATATATTCGCATCTTAGCTTGTAATTTCATGAACCTCTGGTTGCAATATCGCTGATTACGAGTATGGTCTACAAATTCAACCATCACCAGGGTTGAACTGCATATTAAAATGGACCATTGATGAGAATATCTGTGTGAATCCTGTCAACTTCCATCTGAAAACTTTAAAAATGGAAATATTATTCAGGCCTGCAAGTGTCTCCTATATTTTTTTAGTCATTCCTATATTTCTGTCATTCTTGAGTCAACTTATATTTTACTCAAAACCTCTGATATTTCCTATATTTTGACTTTTTTTCTCATGAAAACTTTCACCAATGCTCTGAAATGAGTGAAATTGACACGAGGAAATACAGTTCAGCATTTTTGAGATCTGGCGTAAGCCAGAGGCTCTTTAGAATGCTGTGGGGAAATGGACAAAAGTGCAAACCGACTCACGGGATAGCCTTACGCTGCATGAAAGTAGTTCCAGAGAGATGAGTTTTGGGGATCCTTAGTGGTTGAAAGGCTTTTGTGTGTCTATATTTAGTCACTAATAGTCACTTGGCATATATTTGATCCCTTATCTGCATTAAATATTACTCTGTTCATTGTTTTCCCACAAAATATGAGATTAATACGCTCTAAAGTATGGCAGACTGGTATCGTCACTTTACCAAAGCTTGGACTCTGCTTAGAAAATTATACAGTTAGCTGGTTAGGTGTATATGTGAGAGATGCTCTACCATAGCAGCCAACCTAGCCACCATTGTCTCATTATCACCTTTGCAGACCACTGTTTGCTTTTCTCACAAGAGCAAGCTGTAACATATCTTATAATCTTTTCCTATCTTGTACTCCACCAGTCAACCTGTGGGATATCCAGAAAGTGTAATTCAACCGATCGACTTCAAATCTGGGGAGTGACTTCACATCAATAAGAAGATGACTGGAATTGTTTTTCACCAAACTGTGTTAACCAAGATGGCCGCCCTCGACTATATTGTTAACGAGATATCTCGAGAACAATTCAACCGATCTACTTCAAACTTGGGATCTTAGATTCCATCCATCCTCAAAATGTTGTGAACACGATATCTCGAGAACAATTCAACCGATCGACTTCAAATTTGGGGTGTGACTTCACATCAATACGAAGATGACTGGAATTGTTTTTCATCAAACTGCGTTATCCAAGATGGCCACTATCAGCCATCTTAGATTCCATCCATCTCAACTATGTTGTGAACGCGATATCTCGAGAACAATTCAGCCGATCAACTTCAAATATGGAGGGTGACTTTACATCACTAGCTACCCATCCGTCCTTCCATCTCTCATAACGTCCTTCCATCCCTCATACCGTCCTTCCATCCCAACCATCTTGTGAACGCGATATCTCATGTTTTGTTTTTTTTCAAAGCAGAATGACGTTGGGCTTGCAATGTTGTACCATTGTGACTAGGCGCTATGAAAATAACATGTAACATGCGAGGTATTGGAGATTTTTGGATTCTGAATACATTTTCTTGAAATTTCAGAATAAAAATGCACTGTGAAGAATTTCAATGCTTTGAGATAAACTGGCTCCGATATTTTATTGAAAATCCCATCCCATCGTATTGTGAGACAGACAGTGAACTGACTGACCAATAAAATAAACTTTCGACCGACTGACCTGTTCTCACTGACCAGGGACTGTTACCCCAAACAACCAACTTTTTAATTTAGGTCCCATGTGTTGCAAGGGTATGTTGACATACCTACACCCTCAAGGCCACTGTCTAACTGACACAATAACCTGTTGGCCTTGGTGCCCCTTGTCATGCTCATCAATAACGTCCAACCTGGCATTGAAATAGCTGTCCTATCGATACCCCAAAATTACTGGAATTGCTTTAATTTGATTTGTAATTAAGGCGTAGACAATAGCGATGGAGTAGGCGTTGGCTTAGGCGATGTCACTGGTGACGGCGTAGTCGACGGTGTAAATGATGGCGTAGGCGTTGAAGTAGGCGTCGGAGTGGGCGAGTGTGCAGGCGAGAGCGATGACGATGATAATGGTGATCTATCCGGCGAAGATGGTGACATAGGTATATCAGTCACAAGCAGTGGTACATTAGGACATGGCGTATGTCAGTGCGGCTTACCACGTGCTTTAACACATGCAGACTCTGGGTTCCACGTTCGACTTTGTCCGTAACCCAGCAGTAAGCACACATATGCGACACATCAGTCTCCACGCCCGAAACACGACCCCGGTGAACTTTTTTGTCTTCACGACATTCACCGGATTGCCAGGGTTTACAGAAGCGACGTCCAACTATCTCGAATGTTCTTCCCCGATTGGCGGCATGACCCGCAGGATTAACATATCGCTCTCCAGCACGTGCATGTACAATGAAAGACTCCAGCTCGGCGAAGGACTCGCCCCAATGAAGAGTGCCCCGTTCAATCTCTATGAGCACAGCGGAATGGAAGTTTAGCACTGTGGACCATGGTCGAGAACAAGCGTGGTACATTAGCTTCCGTAAATGTGCCAGCCGGCACGTATATTCCACACTTTCAGGTGACAGTTTCTCCAATATGGCAACAAACCCAGCCACAAATTGAGCTTGGCTGAGCTCTTCATATGTGATCTTCCGACTAATAAAATGCAAGCTTAAATGTGTGTGCGGCCAGTGCTGCGGATTGACCACGTGATCCGTCAGTTGGATATCTTTTCCAGATTTTAGCTTGGGTTTGGCGTAGCGGGCATGATAAGGCTTACCTCCGTCCGAATCCTCCGAATCTTCACCCAGCGGAATAACGGCTGCAATCCTCGAGTCGGCCATCATGGCTAGGTCTGTCCGCTTCCTAAGGTCTCTTGCTGTTCGTTTTTCACGTGTGCGGGGCGGATGAACCTCAGTATGAACCATTGTTTGTGGGGGCGTTTGACTTCTGACACTCATGTCCTGAAGTTGAGTCGACAGATGACGAACCTCATTCCGTAGATCAATGATTTCCTGTCGTTGGCTGGCATCAGCAACCTGTCGCTCCAATTCAGCTTTTTGTTGCTGGAGATCGGCTAGCTCCCGATCGAGTACTGAATGAAGATCATTAGCAGATGAACGAATGTCCAACGTTTGCATTCGCGGTACCGGCTTCCGAAGCAGTCCACGTTTGGTGCGTGATAAAAGACCTCCTGTGCTATAGCCAGCACCAAGTAAAGGCCTGTCATCTTGTGAAGTATTCATAATCTCTTCATCAGACTCTATTACATTACTAGCATGAGTCTGCCCGATGGCGTGCAGTTGGCGATAGTCAAGGCGAGATTGTTTCCGAAGGCGACTAGCAGGGTGATCTCCCATACCGGCGAAGGGCGAAGGCGAATTTAAGTAATATACTTGATGATGATCACGGAATGAGAAGAAATTCTAATTATGTGTCCAGTTTATATACAGGTAGCCAGTGTATAGAAAAACGCCCACTGTAAGGACAGCTGTATAAACAGTTGGGTGTCTTGAAGGCAGGTAATATTGACAGCTATACATAGTACAAAGAGAACTGGACTTCAGATACACACATCCAGGGAATTAAGACCAGTGGCAGTTATATATGTGTGTATTCAGCTCGTCCACTGCTGATACCGTAAACACACAAATGACAGGATGCATACAGGTGACATGCAAAACGATGCAATACATTATCTAGAACTATGTACACAGACCGAAGTCAACACAAGCACATGTGGTAGATCCCAGCAATAAAATCAAAGCTCTTTGTGATCTTTGCAGCAGGCTCAATTATACACTTTGAAATCTGTCAATCTCAAAATGTCTAAATTTGATTATGTAAATTTATAACCCTTGTCTGGAAGTACATTTACCAGCACTGATCGCACTGATAGATCCTGCATCACAGCCAAAACCGTCACACGCATACAATGTGCGCTTAGATTATTTGGCCCGAACTTCAGTGCAGTAACTTCAGTACTGTACATCTCCATACATCAGTGCAACAACTTACTGCTGTAATGTACATCTTTATACATCAATGCGACAACTTTTGTAATGTCCATGTCCATACATCAGTGCAACAACTTAATGCTGTAATGAACATCTTCATACATCAATGAGACAACTGCTGTAATATACATCTCCATACATCAATGCTGCTTCAAAGATTTCTTCTTTGAAATAGCAGGAACACAACTGGGCTGGGTGGTGATTAGTTAAGTTAAAAGCGAAGTTAAATTTGATTAACTCACTCACCCACTCCATACATCAATGCGACAACTTCTGTAATGTACATCTCCATACATCAATGCGAAAACTTACTGCTGTACTATACATCTCCATACATCAGTGGTATACTGGATTCCGATTGTCCGTCCGTCATTGTGTCAGTGTATCCATTCGTTCATCTGTTTGAGTTGTGGCTTGGGTTTGCATTTCGCTATGCATCCAAACTTCTACACCCATAAAAACATCTTGGTCTAGACTGTTCAGGGGCTGAGGAGTTGTAGCACCTCTGGTGCCTCATGTTTTTATTGCTGTCGCGTATGTTCAAACCTCAACATCAACACGTGTCCACTGGCAAAACGTTTCCGCTATGTAGTCTGTTTGAACCAATCAAAATAACCCTTACAAATATTCGCGCATATTGTATTCCTCATGCCCACCGTGCATCATGTCCTGCGCAAATTGTCCCGGTGCCAAAGATATTCTCCAAAACCTTATTTGTAAGAACGGTTTTCATTGGTTAAAATACACTACATACCGGAAACGTTTGCCAGTGGAGATTTGCACGTGTTGGTGTAGATGTTGGAATACACGCGGCCCAAATAAAAAATCTGATTGGACGATCACAACTGGAAACGTTATCCTTTTAACCGGAAACATTTAAAAGACCGAATTTTTCTTTTGACAGGAAATGTCTGAAGTCGCGAATTTACAACTGGAAACGTTTGCTTTTTAACAGGAAAATGTCAGTTCATAACATCTGATTGGTTGATTCAAGTTTAACTGTTTAAACTTTTTAAAGCTTTACAATTTTTAAACGTTTAAGAAGTTAAAACGTTTAAAGGATGCGTTTATGGCGCGAACGGCCCTTCATATACCTTGTCACAGGATGTAACTTGTGATTGCGTGTTAGCCACATACATTCGTGCCTGGTGCCACCTGTGCCTAACTTGAAATTAAATATATAATTGTGCGTTTATTTCATTACAAACTTATCCCCCAATAACCCAGCTACCAGATCTCATTAAAGCCCATAGGCTCTAGTTTTTTTTCACTTTGCTTGGCAAATATGAAAACGTTCAAATCTCTTTCTTGAACCACGCAGCAGAATTACGCTAAAATGGTATCCTTTCGTCGGCAAACTTTCTCTTCAATCACCACCACCATGACTGCATTTAGTGAAAATAATTTGATTAAACATGAGAAAACTACCAAGTTTGGAACATTCAATGTAGTGACCTGTCTTCTCCTTTATTAAGAAAATTCCTATATTTCTCCTATATTTTGGCAAATTTCCTCATAAATTTTCACTGTGAGCCACTTGCAGGCCTGATTATTAGAAAATAACTTTCACCTGTAGTTCATGTAACTTTCAGAAAGGGTCAGCTATGACTGGTTCTAATTTGACTTGCGGCCCTGCAGGCTCAAGCAGTGTCACTGTCATTGTCCCCCCCCACGCCGATCCACCTATAAGTGGGACCACCTGGGAACAAAATTAAACTTTTGTTTCCATACAATAACTTTTGAAAACCTGAACAAATTCTTTCCAAATTTAATACGTGGGTACCTTGCCTCAAGATCTCGCTTGAAATTGTTTTCATGCCGATCACCACCACTTGTGGGCCAAGTTTAGTTAGAAGTTCTTGTCCGGAACTGAAATCTTGAGGCCACGGCCACACTTGATCGCATGGGCCTAGTGTGAACTGTCTGTCCCTTTCATGTTGCCAAGAAATTGCCGGTACTCGCACTGGATAACGCTCTTTTAATTTGGAACAAATTATGGTTTGTCTGCAAAATTTAGGGGATACTAATAGATTGTGATTTATCTAACTGCAGAGTAAATGGTGAAAAAAATAGTTTGAAAATATGTTCGTTCACATCAGTTTCACAGTGGCAATTTGTTGCTGCACTGATATGAAAGGACATTTATTTTCTGACCAGAGACATTTGTTACTATTGCTGCTTCACTACTCTGCTGTTGTCATTGCTGGTTTACTGCATTAATCTATAGTATTTGTCTTCATACATGATGATGGTCCATTATATGGAGGAGAATATAACAAATGTGTGTATAGAGGGCATGTGGATGAACAGTTTGAAACGAATCCAGCCAGTAATTCCGACAGTGTCTCGAAACAAAATTTGAGGCAAACAGGCACCACACATGGGTGTATGTGGGCACTGATGGCAGGGTATATACCACTACTGGGCCGCTGCCACACTTGATGTCATTGACCTTGTGTGAATTTTCCATCCCTTTCACATCAGCATTTTTCTGCTGGTATTCACAGATGAAGGGCATGGAATAAGAGAAAGCAGAAGTAGTTGGGGGAAAAATCACATTTATTTGTATGAAATGTTAGTTAGAGACAACTGTACATGTAAAAGGGAATGCTGAAATGCACATGAGCAGTGTGACTAACGTCACAGGACCTACGAAGTAGGGTAGGCATTAGGACTGCGATGCGCACTCAATGCGGACCCCCCAAGTTGAAATCCTGCCTATAGTAAGATGGGCACAGCGCAAGTCAGAATCACCAGTGATTTTCACCAGAAATTTTCATCAAAAGTAGGTCAGCTCAGAACTTGCTGGTAACAGTCTCCTAATGCACCTTCATGCCAAAAATCAAGGTTCTAATGTCAACGGTTCTCCTTATTTTGCCGACGAAACGATTCGGATGGACTTACTCTGACTCGCTCATTAAAGGACAATTTGTAAATGAGCGCCTTTCCTTGTAGAAATATTTGGTAACTGGGACATTAAAATGGATCTCAATTATGTTTTAGGAAATGTTCAGTAGTATTGTTGGTTGGTAGTATATATGAAAGGCACAGGTGTATTGTACAGATGATGGATATTTGCCATTGTGTTGCCATGGAAACCACAAAAATCATCGAAATGTGCCCAAGTTAATAGGCTTGGTACTTTGCCACACAAACCATGCTGGATAACAAAATCTAAGTCTCCAGCTGCACCGGTTTGGCTTCTAGAGAGTTAATGTTATTTTTGAATTTTTTTCATTTTGTTGCCATAGAAACCACAAAAATCATCGAAATATATCCAATTTGAATGGATTTGTCCTTTACCACACGACAATGCTGTATACGAACTTGGAAGTCTCTGGCTGTAGCGGTTTGGTTTCTAGAGTGTTAACATCTTTACATGGACACCATAGAAATCATGAAAATGTACCCAATTTTAACAGACTTATGCTTTTTGAGATCTGGCGTTAGCCAGAGGCTCTTTAGAATGCTGTAGGGAAATGGACAAAAGTGCAAACCGGCTCACGGGATAGCCTTGCGCTGTATGAAAGTAGTTCCACAGAGATGAGTTTTGGGGATCTTTAGTGATTGAAAGGCTTGTGTATGTCTAGATTTAGTCACTAATAGTCACTTGGCATATATTTGATCTCTTATCTGCATTAAATATTACTCTGATTGTTTTCCCACAAAATATGAGATTAATACGCTCTAAAGTATGGCAGACTGGTATCGTCACTTTACCAAAGCTTGGACTCTGCTAAAAAAATTCTACAGCTTAGCTGGTTAGGTTTATATGTTAGAGATGCTCTACCATAGCAGCCAACCTGGCCACCATTGTCTCATTATCACCTTTGCAGGCCACTGTTTTGCTTTTCTCACAAGAGCATGCTGTAACATATCTTATAATCTTGTACTCCACCAGTCAACCTGTGGGATATCCAGAAAGTGTAATACATGTCTTGTCTTATTCTAACTTGTGACATAACCATCATCAACCTTGATGTCCAACCCTTCTCACTCATAACACTAAATTAATCTCCTATATACCTCTAGGTATAATCTCTCTTATTTACCCCTAGGTACATGTATGTTCTGTACAAACTGACCTTAATCCCCTGTGGGTATTTAGGCCCAGACTTCATTCCACTGACCCGTTTATCCATCGAATTCTCCACAGGTCAGTTTGCAGTTTCAACGCAACACCAACAATACCATGTTAACCCTTTCACGGATCAAACCCGGTACACAGGGATAACGAGAGTGCCACCCATACGACCATCCCCGGTAGACCGGGTTAGCTTTAAACCTGTTCGCTATCACGATGGGTACAGCACTTTTATTTTTTTGCATTCGTTTTAACGGAAACCTATCAAACACTGTATACTTCTGGAAAGCCGAAACCCTGATCAATTTGATTCTCGGAATTGTTTGCTTGTTTGAAAAATAAATAAAACAAATTTAGATGTTGAACGAAAAAAATCGGAATGAAAAATGCATTTTTCCCCACATACCGTGTGACGGGCATCTCGGCAGCGAGCCGCAAAAATGGAAAAAATCATCGGAAACCTCATCCTAACTCCTGTATTTTTGAAGTTACATGACTGGTAAAGCGTGGTGAATATTCCCCAGACGACTGAAACTGCCAACGACGACCGGCAAAGTTTATTTCCATATTTTTACGAGTCTTGATCCGCAAAGTTTGTCGAACACATTTCAAAATGTCGGCAGCAAGCTGCGTTATTGAGCCGACGAGCCAATCGGTATGCGTAATTTTGCCCAAGTGACCTCTAGCAGCCAACAGATTTGAGACCAGCGTAGACAGTGGCTGGAAGGATGGAATGACATCATTTTATAATCCAATCGTATCCTCCGTTTTATTTTGCTATCCATTCCAGGTTATTTCCTCATTTGCGTACACTTCGCCATCCATAAGATGGCTTGCGAATCGTGTGTCTCCATTATCGCGGAGCGATATCCGGTGTTTTACCGGATTCTGTTCGGCCTTCATCCGGCGGAGAACAGACTCGCAAAATCTGATAAATTACAGGTATTCATACCACTTCTGAAACAGATATTGCCTGGATGTGGTGGATCTGTAATTTTGAACAAGTAGGACATCACATGACTTGAAAATGGCGAGTTACGTTGGGTTTACGTCGGTAGACTTTTGCTGATTGGCTGACGAAGTCACGTGGTATTGATTTGTGGAAATTCCCTCTTGCATTTGCCGAAAGTAGGCTGAAAATGGATACACACGATCCCAGGGTCAGTCTTACCGCGTATAGATGACCGAGATGGTTACAGGTTGGTTATTTCCTGTGTAGAGAGGTGAAAGGTCGCGCTTTCCAATGAGAGGTCAAACATTGACCGAGAAAAACGCTGTCAAATGCGGTCGAAAAAAGACGATTTCTCCGTTGGATTTTGATGTTTTTGAGTCGAGAAAGCCGGGGAAAGCGCATTCTCTCACAGTAAAACCTAATTTTGTATGCTATTTTATTTATTTTGCTATAAAACTAGAGCAAATAACACTGGAGTGTGTATTGTGGAGACAGGTTTCTTATGTTTTTCTGCAAATCTCGGACGCAAACGCAATTTCTAGCATTCCAAAGACAACATATACAAATTTTAACAGTTCTCAGGGAATTGATCGTCAGCAGGTCACTTTTGTCAGGGGAAATAATCGGCGAAAGGGTTAAAGAGGGTATCATATTGCTTTCTTTATGCTGGCTAAATTAACATGGTGGTCATGGTATTCATCTGGAATCCCGAACTGACGTATTGGAGGAATTATGTATCAAGATGAAGAGCAAAATTCAGCTATTTTGGTTGAGTCAAGGTTGGATGAGCACCTACTGTACGGCTTCGGGATCGGATCTCGTACGGATCAAATCTCGTACACCTTGCACGTGCGCGCGTTCAAAGCACGTGGTGACTTTCTATGTGGATTGCTTATGTGCGGGGATGAAGTTTAATTTGTCTGACAAAATTTCCACTTCTTGGTATGATTGGAAGTATTATTTTTCTGTAAATTGTTTTCTGGGGCATACTTACTTGTGGTTTCCATCACGCGGGGAGTCCATTTTATCGCCAACCAATATATGTAAAATGACTGGTGACCATGATTTTCATTCTACGAAAGCCAGACGACAATCCCATTTCGACAGCTGTGTTTATGTCATGTGACACGGGGCGCAGTCATTGTTTTTCTTCAACTGCCCCTCTCCGTCTGCGAACGAACGTTCACAGTCAAATGGCGGCAAATTCACATTTCCAGTAAATCAGTGCCATGTTCCGGTTGAATTTTTCGCCATGAAATAGCATAAAAATATATCAATCTATATATTTCTGAAACGAGTATTTCTTTAGGATTTCAAACATATTATCAAAATTAAAATCGGATAATTACTGGCTACGCTATCAGTTTTGATGGCCGAGGAGTTATACTTCCGATGATTGCCGAGGATTTTCCGGAGATAAAATAATCTCAGTTTTCATCCAAATAACAACAGTCGCTGTTCAGCCTTTGATTGTGGAACAGTCAGATTGATGAATTGTCCACTTAGTATATTATTTCTTCTAAAAATACCCAAATAAACTATTTTAGTGCATGAACGATAACAATTACAACAATTCAGCATAAAATTGCGACTTTCGTCTGCTGTACGGGAATTGCTCTCTCTCGTGGGTTAGAGGTACCGAAAAAGTCCAGTTAATAACTGCTCCCGCACGTGCAGAGAAAGGTCACATAACCCGCGAAACTCCTTCCAGGGAAGGGTCTTGATCCCAGCACTAACCAGGTCAGTTTTTGTGTCTTTCAAGGAATTACTTTTATATAAAATTGAAATAAACCGTGAAAAGTGTACGAGAAATGATCCCTAGGCCGTAGTGTCTTATTGGACGGAAATTAATTGGGTAACACGTGGTTAGCGTAACGTGTGCAACTTCCCTCATTATAGGACTACCTTTCATTGTTTCCACAGATCAATTTCACATAAACCAGGATAAAAGTAACTCCGAAAATGGAAGTCATTGTGATATAATATTCTATATTTCGGCTTCCATTTTCGGAGTTACTTTTATCCTAGAACTGCCTTTCTTTGGTATGTTCAACTTCATTATGTCGGTACCTTTTAAGAAGGTCCGTTCGCGCCATAAATTCAAACGTTTAACTTGCACCAACCAATCAGATGTCATGAATTGACATTTGGAAGACCTTTCCTGTCCAAACGTTTGCTGTTGCAACGTCCAATACTTTAGACGTTTCCTGTCAAAAGGCAAACGTTTCCAGTAGTAATATTCGAGACTTTTAAACGTTTCTGGTTTAAGGGAAATCGTTACCAGTTGTGATCGTCCAGTCAGATTTTGCGCAAATTGTCCCGGTGCCAAAGATATTCTCCAAAACCTACGTAATTTATAAGAACGGTTTTCATTGGTTAAAATACACTACATACCGGAAACGTTTGCCAGTGGAGATTAGCACGTGTTGGTGTAGATGTTGGAATACACGCGACCCAAATAAAAAAATCTGATTGGACGATCACAACCGGAAACGTTATCCTTTTAACCAGAAACCTTTGAAAGATCCGAATTTTACTACCGGAAACGTTTGTCGCGAATTTACAACTGGAAACGTTTGCTTTTTAACAGGAAAATGTCAGTTCATAACATCTGATTGGTTGGTTCAAGTTTAAACTTTTTAAAGCTTTACAATTTTTAAACGTTTAAGAACGTTTAAAGCATGCGTTTATGACGCGAACGGCCCTTCATATACCTTGTCACAGGGTGTAACTTGTGATTGCGTTTTAGCCACATACATTCGTGCCTGGTGCCACCTGTGCCCAACTTGAAATTAATATATAATTGTGCGTTTATTTCATTACAAACTTATCCCCCAATAACCCAGCTACCAGATCTCATTAAAGCCCATAGGCTCTAGTTTTTTTTTGGCCACACAATGCTATATACCAAATTTGATGTTTGAGTTGCAACAGTTCAGCTTCCAGAGTGCTAACTTGTTATATGTATATTTTCATTTGGTTCCCATGGAAACCACAAAAATACATTGAAGGGTACCCAATTTCAATATGCTTGTGCATAGCCACACAATAATTCTGCATACCAAATTTAAAGTCTCCGGCTGCAATGGTTCGACTTTTAGAGCGTTAACATTGTTATATGGATATTTCCCATTTTGTTCCCATGGTTACCACAAAAAACATTGAAATGTACCCAATTTCAATAGGCTTGTGCTTTGCCACACAGCAGTGCAAATTTTATTCGTCTGTCAACAAGGCTAGGAATACAATGCATTTCTCCCCTCAAGCCGAAACAGACAGAGTACTAACACACTGAGGGGAATTTCTCTCAAAATTAGCGAAATCAATGTTCTCCTCGAAGCACCAGATTTTATGGGGAACAGGTCTGAATGGAGATTTACAGAGTCAATCAGATTTAAACATGGCAGCACATGCCCCATGACCCTATGATATAACAGTAGAAGGGAAATAAGTAGGGCTAGGTACAAGACGGAGGCTCCGGACTCCTGAACCTCTGCTGCAAAACATACCACGTGAGATAATGAAGACTGATAAGTTGAAGATAGTTTTTTAGTTGTTTGGATTTATTACAAATTGTACTGTACATGTAAGTATATAGCTGTACAAAAGAAAGCTACTAGCACACATGGATATGGCGGTGATAGAAAACAACGGTGTAACACGAACAGCAACAAATGAAAGGAGCACAGAGAGAGGATAATCGGATGGCCCGTGATATACACAGAGACATATCTTCATAGAAGAAAACACTGGCAATGACTGCAAACCCTACTCTTTTCAGGACCATAAATACACGCAGACAATTTATTCCATCTGTGAGTGACAGACGATTTAAAGTAGATTTAAATTCAACATGTACAAAATTTAGCTGCATTGAGTTGAATGTCAGAAAAAGCGTGGAGATTATAGAAATTTCATCTTTATTACACCGAGCCGATTTCTATGTTCCCGTTTCAAACTTGCCTTGATTTATCTGATCACCCGAGGTGTAAATTTCACCTGCGAACGAGAGACGAACCAATCAGAACCCACACACAGATTGTGGGTAGGGTGACGTTGTCCTCAAGTAGTTACATCATTCCTTCTAATATGGTGGTTGTGTTGGCCCGATATATAGGTCAGACAATCCATAATGCTCGCGTTTCTGAATTCAAATGGATTCAAGGTCAAGGACATCTCGTGTCTATTTACAAGTTCTTTGAATATTGATGAGGGTTTGATAAATCAAGGCAAGTTCGAAGTGGAAATGTAGAAATTGGCTTGATGCAATGAAGATGAGAAATTCATCATGGACATGACGTAAAATAATACAACTAAACAATTCAAAACTGCAATTTTTCTACCCACTAAGTAGAAATGGCACTAAATCTGAAGGAAAAACAGTTCTTGTAATATTTCACCTTCAATGGCAAAAAGAGTTTTCACAACTTGTCAAGTCCGATTAGTTTTTACAAATCGATCATATCCTGGCGATATATGAAATATTATTGTTGTTAAAATGTGATTAGTAGTTTGTATAACTTAGTTTGATATACAGTCAAGCAGTTTGGCACAGCTCACAATGTACATGGTACCATACAAGGCTTCTACACTACTATGAGCAGCGGGTGAGTTCCTTCCTACCCAATTTGACTGCAGTGTCTCGCCAAAGTTCTCTGTTTCTACCCATCAAAGTTGTAGTCCATTCATTTTTTTCACGTGAAAATCTACCAAGGAAACCGACACACGAGTTAACACAGCAATTTACTGTCAATTGGCAGATCTCTAATTTGGGTCAAATCAATTCACCAGTACCGAGGGTCATGGAAAATGTTTGCGAATGCAGCCTCTACATGAAATATAGTTCCGCAAGAATTTGCAAATGATTAGGATCTTGATGTGGGCTTTTATGCATATAATTTCTGGCTTCATACACCAGCAATTTTAAGCATGGTAAGTGTTAATTTTGCACAGAATTCTTCGCCTTTTACACTAATGACCAATCACTTCAACAGACAGTTTGTATCATTATGAGCCTGATGTCAGAGTAACTTGAAATCGGCAATTCTCATTGTAATGAAAACAATTTTACTCCATTTAGCTTTGGACAATTTCCATTTGAAATGCTCTAAATGCTTTTCCAACTGCACACATGTTAAGAATCAAAGTCCTAACCAGGCACACATTGGAGATTTGACTGTTTAGAATGACCTTATACTGCGGAGCCATTAAGCACAGTCAAGACTAACTGAGCAGTTAAAGCACAGTCGAGAATCTCAGTACTGATCTGCCTGTGTAGCAGGTAGGTTTGCAAGAGGAAAAAAATCAATGAAGTCTCTGATTGGTGTACATCAAGATCAACTACCATGCATTACTGACTAAAAACCTCTATGACTGAACAGAGTAAAAATGGGCAGCTTTTTTTATTCCAGACGCTTTCGCATAACATGAAACTTTCCTTGGTATCTATTCGAATCAATTTCATTCCAAAATGTAAAGAAAAGCATTCCAGTAGTTCTCGGTAAATGACCGCAATGAGGGACTTCAACCAAATTTATTTTTTAGCTATGATCATTCATAAAAATTGAATTTGACTTAGAAAAAAATGGTCACTATCATTTGCAATAAACTGATGAATTCAGAGTCTAGCCAAGATATGTCAATATTTTATTAAGGTCATAATCCAGTTAACGCAACCGGTCAAGATTGAGAGGTTTCTAGTCCATCATCAGTGAATTTGGAGAGCTTAAAAGTAATTCTTAAAAAGATATCACCAATACTAGAAGTTGACCTTGATAAAATAGGTCAATGTCCGTCATCTTCAATGGGCTTCAGACCCATCACCAGTTGCATATGTAATATGAATTTGACAATCATTGAAGAGATGTGTTCATGATGGACAGACAGACAACAACATTTGGCCAAAATGGGCAGGTGGGTAAAAATCAATACGTTTATTTGCCATCAAAATCCACATCGCTAACATACCAATTTTCACTGATTTTTGGCCCGAGTGACCTTTGACCTCAAAATAAATCGGTTATTATTTGTCCCATGCACCATACATAGAGTTCGGTAGAGTTCGGTAGCAATCGAGAACTGGAAATACTTCACAGACAAGAAAAGTTTAACAGCAATTGTGAATGAACAGAAATCATGATTGCAAAACAATTTCGACGAGCATATAGAATAGAAAGGTGATTTAGCCCGTTATACTCTGATGTCCTGGTGACGAGCCTGCATATTAAAACAGTTTGGATTCATGATTTTATTCGTCCTCTCAAACAAATGGAAGATTTTGGCGATTTTCATTGATTTCGAATAGATTTTAATGAAAACTGAGAACAACTCTGCTCAAATTAACTCTCTAGTTCCGCTGCTGTGAGATTTATATTTGCCAAAATATTGGACAAACCCTCTGGGATACATTTAGCTGGGACAGTACCGGCTGTTACAAGTAGAGTAGAGGACTTGAGGTACCCCATTCCTGCGATTATCACAATTGACTGCGTACACTCACATAATGGACCAATAGATATTCAAACATATGTTCTATTGATACGCTATACATCAGCTTACATTGGAATATTCAAATTACATGACTATATATATAAGTGAGACGGAATCGGACAAAGTCCCAGACTAAATCAACACACCACCCTGTAAAATGTCAACTAACGGATAGCATAGTTTATGGAGTTGGAATAATAATATGAGACAGCACAAAAATCGCCCTACAATGTAGTGTATTTACTAAATCCAGTACATGTAACTACTTGATTATCAAATTACATGTACATCAGAAAAATCGGAAATTTTCTTCTATTACAAATTTTTTTTACTCCTGGCCATGTTGGATCCAAGTCGAGGTTCTCTATATAAATACAGGACGTCAACATGTTACAGAGAAACTTCTCGTTGCGACGTAAATTCTGCAGGACGTTCCTGAACCATGTCAGCATTCATGAAAGTTTTGTGGTGCCACTCAGACCTCGGATTCCACCCCGACAGTACGAGTCTACCCCCGTGGTGCCACTCAGACCTCGCATTCCACCCACAGTACGAGTCTATCCTCGTGGTGCCACTCAGACCTCGCATTCCACCCCGACAGTACGAGTCTATCCTCATGGTGCAACTCAGACCTCGCATTCCACCCCGACAGTACAAGTCTATCCTCGTGGTGCCACTCAGACCTCGCATTCCACCCCGACAGTACGAGTCTATCCTCAGAATCTCTGTCATATATAATTTCACCATATACATGTAATTAATAATGAACTAGATTGTATTGTAATGTGATACTGTGAATATTGTCACTGAAAGTGATATTATAGCCAGTATGCAGTAAGTGAGAATAAATGGTCAGCCACTGTAATTTCAGCAATTCTTGAATTGAGTGGTTAATACGAATAACACTGAAAGTTTAAGCCCCAGAACTTATACAATAAAGTAAGGGAATGGTTGAGTGAGTTTTATTGCCAATATATATTTGATGGCTTTTTGATACATTACATCCAATAAATGCTCCCCCTTTGCATATGTTGCTATAAAAGGTTCCTGGATTAAGGGTCATATCCACTAATCTCCGGTAATTGACCAATCATAGTGCTGGTTACATCTAGTGAATTCAGGTAATTGACCAATCATAGTGCTGGTTACATCTAGTGAATTCAGGTAATTGACCAATCATGGGGCTGGTTACATCCAGTAATCTCAGGTAATTGATCAATCATAGTGCTGGCTACATCCAATGAACTTAAGTAATTGACCAATCATAGAGCTGGTTACATCCAGTGAATTCAGGCAATTGACCAATAATAATGGTGGTTGCATCCATGATCTCAGGACTGACCAATCATAGTGCTCTTCGCCTCCAACCTGCTAACCTTGTAGTTCGAAGATTGTGGCAAGTGCACAAGAGTTATTCTGTGAGTGAGTCCATTCGAATCCTTTCGTCGGCAAAATGAGGAGAACCGTTGACATTAGAACCTTGATTTTTTGCATGAAGGTGCATTAGGGGACTGTCACCAGCAAGTTCTGAGCTGACGTACTTCTGATGAAAATTTCTTGTGATTTTTGATGAAAATCACTGGTGATTCTGACTTGGAATGTGCCCATCTTAATATAGGCAGGATTTCAACTTGGATCGAGGGGATTTGCAAGAGTTCAGTGCGCGTCAGAGTCCTAATGCCTACCCTACTTCGTAGGTCCTGTGACGTTAGTCACACTGCCATGTGAGATACAAAAAAAAATACTTACAAATAGATTTACTTTAGGCACTGAACTGGAGGGCGAACTAGGTTTGATTGTGTGATTAGAAAGCTAATGCCGGTGTAGAAACCTTTCCAAATGAATAGATTAAACTGGTAGCACTTATGAACATGATAAAGGAATTCATTAATTCTTCTGAGTGCTGAGCTGATCAGCAAGTTTCCGGAACAAACTATAGCAGACAAGTCTTCATGTAATACTTCATGTAAAAAAAATTAGCCCTGCGTTATTCTAAAAAACTTTTGGTTATAATGAAATTAGCCATATTTTCCCTTCTGGCAAAAACCATGACATGTAATGAAAATGGTTGAAGTGAAAATCTATTGAGTTGAAGCTAACATGAGCTACATGATAAATGTCCTGCCATTTAGGCTCTTCCTACAAACAGGATGTGCGAGTCAGGCTACTCTTTCCCACAATGCATTATAGCCTCCTGTATCTCAGAATGGATGAGTATATACAAGAATCAGTAAGACACAGCAAGACTAGTTTCATTAGCAATTTTGAAGTGGAGTGAAGTAGAGACAGGTGACAAAAAGTTTATGAACATCAAAAACATGATATGAGATCTAGCTCCGCTAACGTAGACATTAATACCAAGCAGCATGTGCTAACTGTAAATGGATGATGGTTATATATATCCTGGTCATTGAGTCTAAAACCGTATTTACACATACCAAATGATACTGGGCATTGCCAAGCAATAAATTATTCGCAAATGCACAGAACACATCGTTATAATTAATCGAGAAACTGTTCAATTATCGACAATACTTCTCCTGCAGATCACTGAATTCACTGGAAAGTTCATTCAAGACCAGCTGCCCACACTTGACCATCAACTCCGTGAACGTTGCATCGTCATTTGTGGTACTATCACCAAATTTTTTTGACCGATAATTCGGTCATTTCTATAATTCACGCTATACAAGAATTATTAAAATCTATCAACATTAATGCACTAGCATGATATCCATGGCACATTCTTGATCTTAATCTTCAGTTCAGATAGGATCAAAGTTGTGTATATCCATCGAGTATGTAGGCGGGTACAGTAACGTTTGTAGCGCCAAAACACTGGAAATATCAATGAGAAATGGCTCCTCTATGAATCGACAGGCAGTTGCAGAGTGATTAACCAATATCAAATGCTTCATGATAAGAATGCCAATATTCAGGGAAATATTCTTTGGTGGCTCCCCCTATTGTCAAAGTTAGGAAATACTTTCTGGGTCCCTCTCCGATCACCTTCCTCAGAAAATCTAAGCATAGTGATATTTAGAGCACAGTTCAGAGTACAGTGGCGCCCTCTGAATATAGTCCATGAGGTACTCGGCGATCCCTCCAGGTCACAAACTGGTGCCCTGTAGGGGGCAGAGTGGCTCACTGCAGAGGTCAAAAGTTACCAAGTGGCATCCTCTACACAAGAGGCCAAACATTACTCAGTGGCTCCCTCTACAGGTCATGAACTGAGCCAAGGGTGTTTCAGACACTGTGCTGCTGTGGCGCGTTTTTCTGGATCAAACTCGAGCATGGGCACGAGGAAGTCTGCCAGCTCCTTGGCGTCTTCAGTGTCCCACTCATACTTCTCCATGAGGACGTCGAGCAGACCCCAGGGTTTCAGCTTCGTGATATGTTTGAGTTCACCTGAAATGAAATACGAGTCTATGATAAGAATTCAAGTGAGAAGAGGTTCTCGAATCAGGTTCTTGCCTCGCATCACTAGTGTAAGTTCTCGCTTCCTGGCCTTCAAACAAAATGTGCCATTTTCAGTTTGAGTTACTACGTGAACCTGATTTGCCAAAGAGCTGGCGCTGAGGAGCAGGAGGCCCAGCAGAGGCCTGACCTCCCCAATATGAAAATGGGAGATGGGAGAGGACCACTTTGGCCCCTTCCCAATAATCAGGGGTTGAAATGTTCCAAAATTTTTACCTGTCCCAGGTGACAGGTAAATTTTTTTTCTACCTGTCTCCTCTAGATTCTACCTGTACAAAGCAATGCGGTCTGAGATGGACGAGATATACCACTCTGTTAATAATTCATGACGTACAGCTGGTTGAGTAGACACTCATTTTTTCATCTTTAACACATAGTTATGTTGTTGACTGGTCACTTTAAAAGTTTCTTCAATTGTTACTCAAGACCGTCACTCACGAATTATGAACATTAACGAACACAAAGTGTATGTAAAAATTCAAAACATTACATCATTTGATTAAGTCAATAAATTCATGAATTTTAAGGAAACTCACTATGTGTTTGTTATTTTATCCAAGTTACTTCTGCCAATCAAAAGTGAAATATTGCATGATGTACTTTATGAATACACTAATTAATTGCAATTCTACCAACAAGTGTTTGTTATTTTGTTACCATAAATTGAAACAAACTTATTGCCTGATTTGTTCCATAAATTTATTTTAACATCTTCAGAATGAATTTGGTGACTAGTAGATTTAATATACAACATGCATTCTTGTTGACTGTTTCCTGCATGATCAGATCAAATTATATTAATCTGTGTTGTAGCAGACAACATAAACTATCTGTGAAATATTATTTCACATTTTGAACAAGCGGAGTAGCTAGCAGGTCCTCCGCCAAGTAGCCTGTTTGAGAGCATACAGCATATACGGTTCCAATATCTCCTTAAATATAACTTGGAAAGTGGATATGTGTATGTGGAAAGAGACGTTTATCTGGAATTGTTGAGACAATTTGAGGAGGTTTGGGAAGCAGTAATGGGTAGTGTAACACTGCAATGTAAGTCTGTAGTTGTATATGAATTTGTGGATGGTGAGGTTTATAAATCGATGGGTGGAATAGATCAAGATATCGCGTTCACAATACAGATGGGTGAGTGAAATCCAAGATGGTCAATGGCAGCCATCTTGGATTACATACTACCTCAATGAAAATCAATACCAATGGCTGTCTAACTGATGTGAAGCACCGTCTCGAGTTTGAAGTCGATTGGTCAAATTGTTCTCGAGATATCACGTTCACAAGATCCGAGATGGATGGAATCCAATATCGTCAATGGCAGCCATCTTGGAGTACGTACCTCAGTGAAAATCAATACCAATGGCCGTCTAATTGATGTGAAGCACACTCTCAAGTTTGAAGTCGATTGGTCAAACTGTTCTCGAGATATCGCTTTCACAAGATGTGGGATGGACAGAATCCAATATGGTCAATGGCAGCCATCTTGGATTACGTACCTCAGTGAAAACCAATACCAATGGCCGTCTAACTGATGTGAAAAACCTTCCCAAGTTTGAAGTCGATTGGTTGAATTGTTGTCGAGATATCGCATTCACAAGATCTGGGACGAATGGAATCCAATATGGTCAATGGCAGCCATCTTGGATTACGTATCTCAGTGAAAATCAATACCAATGGCCGTCCAACTGATGCGAAGCACATTCTCAAGTTTGAAGTCGATTGGTCAAACTGTTGTCGAGATATCGCGTTCACAAGATGTGGGATGGACAGAATCCAATATGGTCAATGGCAGCCATCTTGGATTACGTACCTCAGTGAAAATCAATACCAGTGGCCGTCTAACTGATGTGAAGAACCTTCCCAAGTTTGAAGTCGATTGGTTGAATTGTTGTCGAGATATCGCATTCACAAGATCTGGGACGGATGGAATCCAATATGGTCAATGGCAGCCATCTTGGATTACGTACCTCAGTGAAAATCAATACCAATGGCCGTCTGACTGATGTGAAGAACCTTCCCAAGCTTGAAGTTGATTGGTGGAATTGTTCTTGAGATATCGCGTTCACAAGATGTGGGACGAACAGAATCCAATATGGTCGATGGCGGCCATCTTGGATTACGTACTTCAGTGAAAATCAATACCAATGGCCGTCTAACTGATGTGAAGCACCTTCTCAAGTTTGAAGTCGATTGGTCGAATTGTTCTTGAGATATCGCGTTCACAAGATGTGGGACGGACAGAATCCAATATGGTCGATGGTGGCCATCTTGGATTACGGATCTCAGTGAAAACCAATACCAATGGCCGTCTAACTGATGTGAAGCACCTTCTCAAGTTTGAAGTCGATTGGTCAAATTGTTCTCAAGATATCGCGTTCACAAGATGTGGGACGGACGGACGGAAGGATGGACGGAAGGACGCCCCGAAGGACAGACGGACGGCTAGCATTTCCAAGTCCTCCCACCACTTCGTGGCGGAGGACAACAAACATATGTTCACCAGTCGACTTCACAGTCTCTTTAGAAATCAAAGAGTCTAGAGAGAGTCAGTCCAGTTTGTCCGAGATCTGAAGGTCCGCGTTTTTTTGGGTTTTTTTTGCCGTTTCATTCACAGTCGCCCCCAGGGTTGTTGGTCGTCTTATTTGATGCAGATTGCGTAGTACCACTCTGATTCCCACCCTGCATTGATGAAGAATGGGGCCTTTTGAGAAAACGATCCATTTTTGTGCGAAGTAGATACAACAGAAGACAATACTACGGACACTTGCGCGTTCGAGGGAACCCCACAGATACTGATGACGTCAAACACAATCTCGGCGGGAAAACCCCTCCCATGGCATGACGTAGTACGCAAGAATAGACTGGCCCTTTCTGGTTTTCGCGAAATGCGGTAACAACAACAACACGCATTCAATGCAAGTTTTCCGAGACAATTCGCAGATAATAAACTGGACTTAGCCCGAATTTTTAAACTTTACCGAAACTTTACAATTACGCAGACGACAATACTCTGTCCTATGTACATCCTGATCTGCGTGTACTCGTCAACACTATTCAAAGAGAAAGTGATGTTTTAATTGACTGGTTCACGGATAATAATATGCAGGCTAACCCAGATAAATTTCAAGCCCTTTGTGTTGGTAAAAAGACCCACGACCAGTGTGACTCTTTTATTGTGAAAGGGGTCCAAATTAAGTGCGAAGACTCGGTGAAACTTTTGGGTGTAGATATTGACTACCAACTTAATTTTAATAAACATATATCTGAATTGTGTCGTAAAGCCTCACGTCAGCTCAATGTTCTTCGAAGACTCAGCCGTTTCCTCACTACTGCGGGGAAACTTGTCATATACAAATCTTTTATCCTTTCAAATTTTAATTACTGCCCACTCGTTTGGCATTTTTGTGGTAAAACAAATACAAGTAAACTTGAACAAATTCAGTATCGAGCCCTCCGTTTTGTCTTCAATGATACAAATATCTCAAAAAAAGATCTTTTGCAAAAAGCTCGATTACCAAACCTACAGTTGAGCAGACTGAGAAATATGGCACTGGAGACATACAAAATTATAAATGGGCTGTCTCCTGAATATCTAGCTGATCTGATTAAAGTGAAAAATTCACATTATTCATTTAGGTACCAAAATACTACAAATATACCTAGCATTCGCTCCGAAAGGTATGGTAGGCAGTCGTTCCGCTTCGCTGCTCCCCAGGTATGGAACAGTCTGCCCAATGACATAAGGACCGCGGACTCCTATGCTCAGTTCCGCAGACTCATCCGTATCTGGGAAGGACCTACATGTAGCTGTGCAGCATGTGGATGACTGTCGACCAACTCGGTAACCACATATAGTATTTTGACGTACATATATCTCCTATTATAAAACTGTCCTGTGCATATATTTAATGGGGGGGGGGAATACCCTGACTCCCTCTTTCTTCCTTCAAGGGTCCAGATTGATTGTGTCTAGTTTTAACTTGCAGTTTCATCCCAAGTGTCAACTTCTTCCCTTATTTGTTATATGTGATTCAGTGCTAACCCCAGCCAGCACAGTCTTCATCAATTATTAGTTTCATATGATATCTGCCTCTATTTTTCAATGAAAAAAGATAATTAGCGATGGGAAGTAGACATGTTTGGCACCAACAACTTCAAACAATTCAGCTTTGCATTGATGCAATAACTTACGCATCGATGAAGTGACCTGTTCTGGCAGAGGTGTTAGAAGTTGGCTTTGACTCTTAACTGATGAGATGACCTTTCATCTGAAGACCTATATTTGAGTAGGTTTTTTTGGCCTTTTTGAAATAGTTAGAAAGACGGAAATTGTGAAAATTTCACCCTAAAATCACTTCTGAAAATGTGCCAAAGTGCGTAAAATGAAGGGTAAATTTTCTAAATTTCCCGGAGACCCCCTCCCGGTCCCTCCCCAGATTCGACCCCACAATGTTGAACTGCTTTGCCGCAGAGTGTGATGAAGATCGGTCCAAGTGATGCGGGCGTGAAATAGAAGGAATGAGGAGCTGAGAATCCCTGTGCATCTTTGGGGAGTGAGGAGGGGGCTGTACTGGAATAGCGTTATGGTTCAGAAATGAATACTTTTACATGATGATCTTGTGAGAAGGGGTTCAAGGTCATGGGGGTCAAACAGATGTATGTCTGGTGTAATTGTAGCAAGCCTAATCCTAACCATTATCCAGACATAGTGGTAAAGAAATAATCAGTGATGAGTGGTTAATCAGTAATGCATTTGGCCCAGGTAATATGAATTTATTTCACTTGTACTCAACAAACATCTGAGCTATGACAAGATGCGAGATAGATTTGGTGAACTCCAGTCTAATTGCTGAGATAAGAGTGAGCTTGACAAAATGTCATATGAAATATCCATTAATAATTCAAGTGTTAGTTGCGAAACTATAATTGAACTTGAACTTTAAACGTGAATTTGATATGAATCAGACAAAATTTCAATACATTTTTTTTCATTATCTACAATTCAAACAAAACAAGAATGTCAAGTGGCTTAAACAAATTCTGAAATAGAAGAAGTTTTACTCACCCTTCCGGTTGAAGAACTCTCTTGAATATTTGCCGCTGAATGCAATATGACGTGGAATTGGGCCGACGAGTTCTATGATATGGGCCAGGTGGTCCTCGTCGCGGGAATAGTTATCACCAGAGTGAGGCTCAAACAGATAATCACCTGTCGCTAACTCGAAAGCCTGTGTCAATGGAGAGATAATTAAATTATGCTAATAGCTGTGCTATAATGCCAATGTCCTAGTATTGCAAATAACTGCAACAAAATGTGAAAGAACTAGAGCTGTGCTCACATATCCCCTGTCAGATTTGCTTAGAAGTCAGATTAGATTTGACGTCAAGAAAATTCATTTCTGGTAAAATTGCTCAATGTGGAAAAAAAGAAGAAGTAACATACACACTCACATGGAAAAAAGGGTCTCTATATCCTCTGAACGAGGTTTGGCGAGGGATAATAAATGATATGAAGGACTTAATTCAAAGGACCTGGAGTTGAAATTGTTGCTACTCAGAAGATTTGAATAATCTGCTGGACGAGAGCCTATGCCCATATCATTAATTTCCATCGCACAAGTTCAAATATGATTTCGCCAAAATAGCGTTCTATTGATGCTAGGCTATGAAGATTATCCTGCTTATGTAAAGCGACCGGTGTGGGGGGTGGGGGGGGAGGAGGTTGGCGACAAATCCATGTCAGAAACGAGCAGGAAGGGAGGAATGAGAATGGTATACTTTACCATACAGGCAGTGCTCCAGATATCAGCAGGCGGGCCGTAACCACCACCTATCAACACCTCCAAACATCGGTACTGTCGTGTCTGGATGTCCTCCGTGAAATGGTGGTACTGTGAGAGAAACACCGATATACGATCACATGTGAAACATTTTTTCTGGGTCATGTATTTCCGAGAGACCAACAGACGCAGATGACAAAGAGCCTTTAGTCAATCTGGTTAACACAAACTAGAGTAACAAAGGTGGAGGGATAACCGACAGGCGTAGTCTGCCACAGGCACAGTGAAGGTATTTAGTTTGGACTGATTTAAATTGAATGACATAATTATGCGTGAAGATTTTCTGCTGGGTTGATGAAGAGTGCTTGTGGTGACTCAAGAGTCGATAGCGACAGTTTGATCAGTACAGTTAAAATTCAAGGTCAGAGTTACGGATTATGAAGGCCAATGGGCCTTTTGCCCTATTCGTAATGCCGGTTTCGGCCGCAAGGTGGCGCTAGCGCTCACGGCACTTTTGGTCTGTTCCGGTTGTCTGCTACACTGAACATGTGCAGGAGGGAAGGCGGGTATTGTATTTCGTCTCGTTTCGTCAGATTTTCTCACTGATGGAGACGTCTTTGGTAGTTTACGTAAGTATAGTCATCAAGTCTAATTTTTACTCGTTTGTACAAGTATAATAAAAGCCGCTTTGTCAACAAATTGGGCAATCAAAGCTCGTCGTTGTTGTTGTTATAAAACATTTGTTTAGTTATACTAGAGACTTGCGTGTCATCGACTCAGGGATAAAGGATTACTGTACCGTACGATTGTCGAGGCATTATCATTGATAATATTGTCGCGGTTCTCCTGGCTTCAATCGGCTTTTTTAGATAGTAATTAGATAATTAAAAAATTAAAAATAAGTAGCTATTAGTGCAAAAACTACTTTCTCAGTATTTATGAGAAGTTAATTAATTTCCTGTTCAGTGTGTCTTTTCACAATAAAATTATGAAACACTATCAGCAGTCCCAACTGAGGCGGGTTGGGTTCTTGTTTATCACATTATAATCATACAGCTACATTAACAGCTACATGGTAGTCGGGTTAACTAATAATCCGATTATTTCTCACAGTACTTGATCAAACAAACTGGCCCCTGCTGATTGTTTTCAGTAGAGTGTGGTTTAATCAGGCTGAACTGCCGGCCACCCACCATGTTTTATAACAACAACAACGACGAGCTTTGATTGCCCAATTTGTTGACAAAGTGGCTTTTATTATGCTTGTACAAATGAGTAAAAATTAGACTTGATGACTATACTTACGTAAACTACCAAAGACGTCTCCATCTGTGAGAAAATCTGACGAAACGAGACGAAATACAATACCCGCCTTCCCTTCAGTGTAGCAGACAACCGGAACAGACCAAAAGTGCCGTGAGCGCTAGCGCCACCTTGCGGCCGAAACCGGCATTACGAATAGGGCAAAAGGCGGATTGATCATCTTAAAGAGGTAGTAGCGTGATTATAATCGTTCGGGTAAACTGAACATCATGATCACCTGCAACATTTCTCAAAGGCTTTTCAAGTCTCAAAGTCTCAAATTTCATATAGCATTCAACATTGTTAGATTCTTTAATTCAATCTGGTGAACAAGATGGAAATAAGAAATGACTGAGATGACTTCGGATAACGTGACCCGATGTCCATGACATCACAGTATGATAAAAGTTCTATGACGTTGCAAAGCATCACGCTCAGAATGCCGATGCGCGTAACTGCGACGTCATCTCAGGCACTGGAGCTAAGTGCAGGTGCTGTCATGTTTTTCAGAGAATGTTAGAAATGTAATTTCAATGCCCGTGATATTAAAAATTGAGGTCACTGATAAACATTCATCATAGTAGATCTCAACTACTAAATAACTTTTATCAAAATAGGTTATTTGCTGAATATTTTCCAAATGACATTCCTACCTCTTTAAAATCTCCAATGCATCCAAAGATAACCTTCACAAGGGAATTCACATAACCTTTCCAAACGGAATCCCCACTCCCCCTCCCCACCCCCAAAAAAGGTGCTTCTCCACATTCAACATTTATACAAATCAATGTATTACAGAAGGAGAGGGACTCCAAAAATATTAGCGAGATGCATTTTGTTGATCAATATTTTAACATATATTTATTCATGTCATCGTCAGGATTGGTGCAATAAATTGTCCCCATAAATTGATTCCTAATGATGATATGAATAATATTGATCTACAAAATGCTTCTCACTAAAAATTTCGGGGTCACTATCCTCCTGTATTATGCCAAGTTAATCAGTACATCCCAATGTGTTAATGTACGTTCTCTCTTGTCATGAATGTATAGACCCACAGTACAACAACCAGTGATATCGTATTACAACTTCATCAATACAAACCGTCCAACAGGCATTGCCAAGGTCAGCAATCTTCACTGTGATATCATCGTCATCTTTAGACGGGTCTTTGGATGAATTTGAGTCTGACACTGTAATGAAATAAAACTTTGGCATGCAGTTTATCTTTAGGAAATTTCAAGGACAAATATTTTAAGAAACAAAATCTAATTCACGCACCCAGCAAGTTACCAGTAACGAGTTCAATGTGATTGAAATGTCCCATAAATTATGGAGACTAGACTATAGTGTGAATGCTCAATACTATCCTTTCATGCCAAAAATTGAAATTATCTTACAAGAACTATATCTGCCATGCTTCCCTTTCATCCCGTACCCAACAAGAATAATAGACTTTCATCCCGTACCCAACAAGAATAATAGACGGTCCTCACAAAAACTCCGAGAAGGAAATTTTAACTTGGCTCCCAGGTGGCACCACGTATGAAAAACAATCCCAAGAAAGGATCGGCCATGTCGGATGTCCAAGTTTACTTACAGGATGCTCTGTCGCCATTATCCTGAATCTGCATGTCCTCGTTCATCTGGTCCATACTCGCCTCCGACGGACTGTGCTCCATTTCGTTCTCCATGCAGTTTACGTTCAGGTTTTCTGCATCACGTTGGTTTTTGTTCAGGTCGTTGTCCCTTTCTTTCGGCCGTTCGTCGTGACCGTTGCACATAGCCTCTTCTTGCTCTGGGACGGCCTCGACAGATATCGACTCCATGGCTATGAGCTCTGCCGTTAAGTCTTCTGTTTCCTCTTTTAAGATATTGGGTTTGAGGCTATCTTCGGCCTCATTTGTTTTTGCCTCAGAAGGAGGTTTGTCCAAGTCATTTTGTATGGAGGGCTTTTGCTCCTCAGTTTCACCTGTGTTCGACGTCAATTCCATTGTCTCGTTGTTGTCGTTGTTTTTAACAGGTGTTTCACTCTCTGTGTTTCCTGTGAAAGCTGTGGAAACAAAAACATCAGTCATTAAAAATGTTAAAGGTTACAGGTAGGATGTTCAAGGTTACAGGTAGGATGTTAAAGGTTACAGGTAGGATGCTCAAGGTTACAGGTAGGATGTTAAAGGTTACAGGTAGGATGTTAAAGGTTACAGGTAGGCAAACAATGAACTTTTTCCAAAATCTTTTGTTTGAATGCATTGCTATATTAAATATAATGGAGACTGATGATGATTGTATGTCTGATATGAAGAGACAAGAAGAAGACATAGTCAGACCTGCAACTTGGGGAAACAGAAATATTGGTCTCTTAAGACATGTCTCTGAATAAAGGGAGAAGTTATTGGGAAGGGTTTCCTGGGGTTATTGGGGAGGGTTTCCTTGAAGACAGGTAAAAGCAGGTTTGGCTGTATATCTTATATAGTTAATAGTTGTCTGATGACATGAAAGTGAAATGTCAGCAAAATATTGGCAAGATATTGTCCTTGAAGGGGTGCAATAATTATTTGATCTAATGATATCCAAGTTTGGGCCCAATCTGTGAAAAGGTCAGTCCTTGTGTATATAAAATACACAATATGTAGTATTAGAAATCTACCACAAGTGAAATACCACAGGTGACTTGTTTGGTGAAAATCTTACAAGTGATTGAACAATCAAGGAAAATCAAAGAGTCGTTGAGCAAAGACTGACTTCAACACAATTCAGGATGTTTGGCAGTGCCATTTGTAGCCAATCCATCGATTCAACTCAAAATTAATTCAGTAGGGTGATGATGATTGGCTATTGACTGCCATTTGATGAGTTATGGGTCAATGGAGGATGTTGCTGCATACTTCCCTTTTCATAAACTATTTTATCTCCCAGCAGCATGAAGAGTGATCCAAGGGAGGTAATTATGTTCCAACTCTTTCGACATTAGACCAGATGGTGCATGGCCTACAGTACTGGACTCCCCGGATGTTTGGTCGGGTAATCCAGATGTCGTGCCAGCCAAAAAAATTTGAGATCAAAGCGAGTCTGTGCTATATCACGGGTCAACTGAGTCACATGGTTAAGGGGAATTTTGACAAGTCCAGGGTACTTTACATGGCCAAATATCATGTCAGTCGATTACCGGTTAGGCTCGATGATAACAGAATCACTCATCTGGCCTTAAGGAATGTTCAGCAACTTTCTCTTGCCAGAGGAAGTGACCAGAAAAATTTTGCCCTGGGACAGGATCAAACCCGAAAGTTCTGTCAAAAGTGAAAAAATGTTTTTTGAGAAGTCAATATAAAAATTCATGAGGGTGTTCTGATTCATATGAATATCTCTCCTTGGTAGCCTGAAGTATACATGTAGCTGACTTTGGGCCATGTGAACAATCCCTATCCATCCACGATAGTGAGAGGGCAACTCCACTAAAAATTCACAATGAGAATGTGTGTAATTTGCTAAGCAAGTGTCAATGCCAGGTTTGGTTTAATACATTCAGAAATAGGGGATGGGCGGGGGAAAAGAACAACTTGTTATTCAAATTTAACTGAGCGACGAATTGTCACGTTTGTTGTTTTGAGTGAAACCCTTTTGTTCTATTACTAGTGAACCAATGAGAAAGCTCATCTCAATCAAAAGTGGCATGAGGAGATGGCTCAGTGCCACTGTCTGTAAATACTGTTATTTGAAGAGAGTCCTATAGTCTTGGTGGTGCCATGTAACAAAATGTCAGACTAAAACCTGTGGTATAACTGTCTACTGTTCCACAAGTTCCATTGGTGGAAATGTCCTCGCTTTCGGTACTGAGGGATTCCGAGGGCACAACGTCCGGGTCAGTGGGTGTGTCCTCAGTGTCAGCCTCAGGTTCTGGTGACGGCTCCAGAGGGCTGCTTTCGGACGGCTCTAAACTTTCAGCACTGGCACTGTTCGGGAGGTCTTCCTAAGAAAGTTGAGAAAGACATAAACAAAAACATATTTTTTCCGACATCGGTAAACAAGCATGAACAAAAGTGAAGTTCAAAGTTTTCAGAATTTCCAGTTCTGTAACCTTTTTCCTCAGGACAATCTTGGCAATGTTCATAATTTCTTGAAAATTAATTCGGAGATGTTCAATTGACTGCTCAGTGGTTCTTTATATATGGATTAGCTATGTATAACGAATGTGGTTATCTGAACTTCATGTTAGATACATCTGAGCTTGCTGATATAATAAAAAAATTAAACATTCTGGGGAATTAGTCAATGTGGGACAAACAATCATAAATAATATAATTTTGCAATTTAAATGAATGAAATACATGGAATCTTTCAGATATGGAAAGTTATAAAACATACAGAAATTCCACCGAGTTGCATAAGATTCAACTGAAATTCAACAGTTGCATAAGATTCAACTGAAATTCAACAGTTGCATAGAACATAATCCAACAGAAATTTAAATCAAGAGTTACATAAAATTTAACTGAAATGTGCATAAAATATACATAACAGAAATTCAATCCAAATTATTAGTGAATTAATAATGTCAGAAACGTCTCCTCTAAGGTGGGGATAGGTTAGTTGGGAGAAGGTGACAATGTTTGGGGCTCTGTCATCGGAGCTACAATTACTATTCTAATACTAGAGTAATGTTCCTCATTATAAAACAAGGATTGTTATTAACCAGGTATCAGTACATGACTCCCATCTCATGCAGCATTCTGTCAAAGATCTTAGGCAGTATGCTGGGTAGTTTGTATTCTAAAAAATAAGGGGAGATAACTCATACACTATGGGTCACATTTTTTTCTGAGGATGAATCAACACATTTCAGGTACGAAAATTTGATTTTTCCTTGTTCAGAAAGGCTCAAGTTTTCAGGTGAAAGACAAAATATTTTATTTGCAATGTTTGTTGAAGGAAGTGGCAAAAGTATTATTTGGTTTTAAGTATGATCAGGTAAGGGAAATGAGGACTCTCCAGTTGTAGGCAAACAAGGTTTTTTTTTCTTCAAATAACTTTAAAATGCGAACAGTATTGGCATTTTCTTTTTTGTCAATGGCACATGAATTCATGTATTTTCACATACATTATGTGCTCTAATGAAATTATTGCCATCTGCTTCATGATATAGAAAGCGATCTATTATTTTTTCAAACAATAAATCAATGGCAAAAATTTGAGAGACAGAGGGAGTGGGTATGATTCAATGTTGTTTCAACAATCTTTCATTCATATCATGTTTGGGTCCTATTAGCTTTCACACCTGGGAACCCCACAGGTAAGGGTCCTATTCATTTTTACATCTGAAAACTCCCAGTTAGTCGCCTCTTGCAACAATGGAGAAAATATGTTAACATATGTATTTATATGCCCCATTGACAAAAAACCCCGCAACTTTGTTTGTATTTTTAAGATTATGGAAGGAAAACGACTTTTTCACCTTCAAAATTGGAGAGCCCTCATTTCCCCTGATCGGATGATACGAGTTTCTATACAATACTTGACTGCTTCAATGCCTTTACCCATAACATGATAATCCATCTGGGTTAATATACTATGTATCTAATGTTAATCTACATCATCAGTAATTCAATTACCTGTCCGCAACCCTTACAGAGCCCCATAACAGTGTATAAAACATAGGTGAAGCAAACATGTCAGGGATCTACCAGGATTTCTTAGCATAGATAGTCAGGGAAATTAGCTCTAACAATTCACAAACCTTATCTTCCATATCAAAGATGTGCCAATTTTGTACAAAAAAATATGGAGTGTGGAAAAGATACATGCGCTTGGATACCACTTGTAGAACTATACATGTTCCATATTCTCAGTATTGTAGAGGGGATGTCAATATCAGACAATTTCTGTCTGTATTGCATAATCATGTTAATATAACATAAACTTTTGGTCACAAATCACAGTTGAATGGGGGATTATCCATTTTACAACAAATAACTTGTGATAGGGTTACAAAGAAACTTTTTCCTGGAAAAACATCAAAATCTCCCATCTGCTGGCTACCTCTAATTAAGACCACACCAAAACCTGGTGGTAAAGTAAGCTTCACCCCGACGTTGCCTGTGACTTTCAATCACCCACACTGACTTTAGCATTCTCATCCGGCCACATATTCGTGTGGTCTTATACCAAGGTTTTTCAATTCTTCCTACACATTGGCATTTTCATGTTGGGGCGAGATATAACCTAGTTCCCAGTATGCATTAGGTGTGACCATACCATAGCGCATATTTGCCATAGTTAAATTTGAAATCTTTCATAAAATAAACAGAAAATATTTATATTGAACTGAAGAAAAGAAAAATACACCTGGAGGAGGAAATCCTCGACATTAACAAAGGGAGACAATAAAGAAGCCATACCTGGGTGAGTCAGAGCACATGTGCTAACTCCATGACCTCAGAGTTATCTTCCCAATATGACTCGCATGTAAAATCCATGTTTTCCAATTCTAAACAAAGGATTTCCTCTGTGCAATGATGTGCAATCTAGTGTGGCTCCTGGCATAAATTTCTGGTTTATATTTTTCCATACCTACCTATGCCTATATCATGGGGAATACTTTAAACCAGTGATAAATGGTTCAAATATGGTAAATATACATCTAATTATCCCACTATTTCAAGAAGGGACTATTATGCTTACATAAATGATAATTTTAGCAACTTTTCCGTGTACAGGCATAGGCAGGAATGGAAAAATGCAAACCAGAAATTTAACTCCAGGAGCCATACTGCAGGTCAGGAATCACTGAGTGGAGAATATTTATCCCCTATTACAACACTTGATGATTTAGACATGGCTCTGGTTCAGAAGAAAAGAACCCTGGATACTGTCAGTATCCAGAGGGGTCAGTTTAAACAGGTGTAACTGTGAAACTTCTCGTAATTCCATATTCGACAGAAATTGAACATAAAACATCTCTGCAAAATCATTATGAACCACCTGTTCATGGGAAGATAACTCTTGGATGCACAAGCTTGCAAGGACTGTCACCATGTGACCATGACTCAAGAAGCAGGTAGAGATGTGATGTACGCGAGACAGCGCGAAGGAGAGAGTGTTATGTGGGAGACGTACTGAACAATCGGAGTTCCGTTTACAAGCCTGTTCGGTGTCTACCTCCTGGATCTGTTGTAGTTGCATCTCTAACAATGCTTGCTGCCGTTTCATCTTCTTCTTCAACTTCTTTTTCTTGTTCTTTGACATTTTGGTAGGGTCTACTGGCTTCTCTTTTGGTGCTGTGCTCACTATGGAAAAATTAAACAAACATAAAATCACAGAAGAACAAAGATATATTCTCCCACAGATACATGTGTACCTATAAAATATTTCTGTAGGGATGCTCATCAACAGCTTTGGGAGATCTCGCTCTCTAAAATGGAGGTAAAAAAGGTCATTTTTTTCCTTGACAACTTTTGATTCCTTCTTCACTAATCCTCTAAAACTTCAGGCACATTAATTTATCTATTGTTCCATATGTCCTAAAATTAATTTGCCATCTGAAGATCCAGTCAATGTTCTTTCAATAGCGTGACAAACGTTTGACCTTTTACTGTGTAAATTTATAGATAGATGACAATTTTTTGTTTTTCCTACAGTGTAAACTGAGGTGTTCAATTATTGAACGCCTAAATTGTAACACTTATTGAACGCGTAATTGTGTTCAAACTGTTAACTTCCTTGTTCAATTTTGAACTTTACCATTCAAACCATTAACACAGGTATTCAAATGCAGAATCATTATGAACACACATGTTCATTATTTAACACACGCATTCCAATTTTGAACAATAGCATTCTAAACTCTGACATGAGTCTTCACAACTTTAACATGCATATTTAATCTTGAACACTCTCAAAATATGTCGAAGTCCGATTTATTTACAGTGTACCATTTGATGGGGATAAATATGTCTGTGTGCGCCTCAAGAGGATTTTGCTGAATTCATTATGTAAACTGATTTATTGAGTAAAAACAACCTTATTTACCTTCATTTTAGAGAGTGGGATCACCCTAACCTGATCATGGTGAACTTGTTATACCCATGCCTATTTCTTAAAAAGATTTTGAACTCGAGGTTGACCTTATTACGTTTAGTGGTTGTATAAATCAGTTTATTTGTGATTTATGGTCATTAATGGTCACGTAGTCAAGGCACAATCTGTACAAACATATGAAGTTAAGTACATGTATCAGAACAGAGCTAATTATTACGACATTTCTTCTTCGTATTCAGGCAACATCCAGCTTTATTGACCATCCAGCCCATAGATCTGACACCTCTACAACTGTTATAATCTACACACACATATTCTACCAGTCTACGAGGGAGACAAGACATCTGCTGTACAGGGGCGGCCATTTGGCAGTTTCCGGACACCAGGCTGACACAAATCCAAAAGTCAGAACAAGGGACATAACTCTTGTAGCCAAAATAGTTAGGAATTGGCAAGTTAACAGAAACATTATATTTACAATGTAGGTATATCACTGCTGCTCTGAGCTAAATCTGGAGGTATTGATCGGTTAAGTTCTGTGCCCTCCCGAGGATATCAAAGCAAAATGCCAAACAATTTCTGTGGCATAGTAGAAATCTATATATTATCTGCAAATTGACAACAAATCAATAGCTAGTCTGTGTACGGATGTCAGTTCATTACGTGTGTCCAAATAAATTGTTGTTCCCCATAATTTCAGCATTCTGTTTATTTGCATGCATCATACACGAATATTCTCTGTACTATTTAATGCATATCAACAATTTGTTCATTTACAATGAATTTACATCGAAATACATTACTACCATGCTTGTATTTACTGCTGGCGATCACATACTTGAGGGAGAGAGGGGGGGGGGGGGGATTTGGTTTAATGTCACACTCAAAGTTATTTCACTCATAAGGTGATAGCCAGCTTTAGAGGTGGAGAAAGCCGGAGCATCCAGAGAGAATCACCGCCCATCAGCAAGTGACTGGCAAACTTTCACACAAGCACCAGCATTGCTCGAACCTATGTCAGTTCAGCGATGTGAGGCCAACGATCACCAGCGAAACGCCTCAGACTGCTCAGCCACTGAGGTCCCTGTCTGAGGGAGGTGTGGCAGTAGGGATAGGGGTCTATGTCTGTCATAAAAAATTTTTTTTGACAAAATTCTGTCAACTTTTCTTATTTGCTGTAAACATCAGTTGAATTAATGTCCAGCGATAAATGCCAGTGATATGCTCCAAAACTGTTTTCTTGGTCAGCAGCAAAAATCAGTAAGTTTTGGAGCATATGTCAGGTTTTTATTTCATCAGTTTCATAGGCCAGGTCTGTCGAGAATACTGTATCATGCTGGATTAGTCAAGTAAGCCTGATAAATACGATTTCAGTCTAAGCCTGCCGGGTCCATGTGACAAACCAGGATTGCTTCATGGCAAAGAGTCAGCATTTTTTTTATCACTCTGCCATGAAGTGACAACACAACTGACAATGCTGGTCAAAAGGTTCTCAACAAATCATGCTTGTCTGGGGGATTAATCACACTCCATCTCTTCTCACCGTTTCCCCGTCGTTCTATCTTGTTATGAAGAGTGTTTGTTGTACATGTATACTGACTCAATGTGTAATCCTGGACAGTCACATTGTCTAACCGCGTTAACTGGTTAGTTCACTCCGCTCTCCCTTCCTCCTTGAGCCAAATGTGGATTTAACGAGTCGACACAGACTCGGACACGTTTTGCCATAAAATTTTCCCCTTTGAAAAGGGGTCTCCAGCAAAGACCAAGATGAGAGACGGAGGTGACTGTAAAACGAATAAGCTTAGTTGATGATCCCCGGCCCACGAGGACAGTGAGAATAGAGGAAACATCGGAGATTCAGGACTCTACATCTCTGACAATTTATCATTCCCACAGCTAAGTGTCTACAAGATATTCACACTGTCAATCTGGCATTTTGCCAAGCTGAGTGGCAGGTCTGTCGATCGTGTACCTCTCTCTCCACGCCAATACATAGCCCCGATGACTGAGTTCACACAGTGCAAATACCTCCGCAATTTCAAATTCATCTCGGCTAATACGGACTCACAGAAACAATACTGCATTTTTTTAACAAATATTTTCTTTCTTACTTTTTATCATCTCGCGCTTGAAATGTCAGTTCTGTGCTTCAAAACATAGCCAGTTATTGTTATAGCTCTCTCTTTGCTGAACCAAGCCTCGGTCCAACAGCTGCTATATTTCAAATCCTTTGCAACGGTTCGAATGCAAAGTTTTTACTGGTGGAAAAAAGATACAGTCTATTCTTTACTTTTCAATGCAAAGTTATGGCCTTGTGACATCATGTCCAGTGTGTGTTTCAAGCAATTTTTTTTAAAATGCAGAGTTACACCCTTTAGTAGAACCCCCCCCCCCCCTCTTCAATTGTATTATGAAACCGGGAATGAATCTATTCTAATCTACGTGTACCTCTTGTTTATTCTGATCCATTTCTTGGGTTTGAAGACCTGTCTATTCATGCTATTTAGGATCAAACACAGGCCTTTACTGATCAGGAATCCAAGATGGCAGCAGAAGCTAAGGATCGAGAAGTAAGACCACCCTACTTGTGCTACTTATTGGTAACAATAGACTGAAATCTTGTTTTATCCCTCTCTCAGTCATGTGATGAATTGTCATCAATTTAATTGTCAACGTACAGACTACAGTACAGGTGCCTGCAAGGCCTGTATGTAACCCGATACACCAAATTGAAGAATACAGGGTGTGTTCGTATGGTTTTGCCAGTCCATGGATTTTGTGTTGCCAACTAAATTGATGCGGTGTAACATGAGGAAGGCAGCACGGCAATTAAATAGCATTATTAGGATTCACACCCGACGTTGTCATGGACATACATTGCATCATGGGATAGAAGTGGGAAACGTCATCAGGTTTCAGGTCGATTGCAAGTCCCCAATCTTGAAGTCATATTTAGTCCTTTTGAAGTTTACTAAACACACATGAAGTGTCTACAGCACTACAGACTCACCAATGTCTGATGTTTCAATGTCCCCATTCATGGAGCATCAGGTCTAACAGGAAACAGTTTCTGGGATATAACCCAAGGGCACAGGCACACAGTCAGTCAGATGGAATAGATATTCATCGTTGTGGATAGGGGGACATTTTACGCTTGAAGATGTGATCATCCTCAAAATGGATGGATTTTGTAAAGTCTCCCCTGTGCATTTTTTCAGCAGGGAAGATTACCAAAGCATCATATGTATATGTTTGATGATAGTGGGATCATCATATACAACGAATGCAAGAATATCTTGTCAGAGAAATTTGTTTTCGACGGTTTTTCTGTCTCGCCATTGTGTGTGTGTTGTACGCGGAGAGGAAAATGACGTCACGCAGCTGACGTCACACAGTGTCGCACAGCTGCAGCCATGGGATAACGTCATGGCTCGTGCTTACGGTTCAGTGATGTACGTCGCATAGCATACGTTGGTAGAATGCACCATACATGTATACGCTGGTTGACACGGATGTGGAAAAATAAACGGCATGCCATGCTGTTTATTTTTGAAGCTCAATTCCTATTTTCTCGTGAATGGTAGAGACAAGTTTAGTTTTTTGCGGTCAAATGTGTTTTATTTTGTTCCTGTTGTAACATGTGTCATTTTCGCTAAATTTGAGAAACATCAATTTCAGCCCAGATTTGAGGCTGATTACATCTTTAATTTATTACGAACAACTGTTAAAGATATCGAGACTAACCTGCTGATCCGGGAAGCTTGACGCCCATCTTCTGCCATTCTACGGCATCGGCGGCCAGTTTCCGGACGTACGTTTCGTCGACACATACCAAGATATTCTCCGGCTTGATGTCCGTGTGTATGATCTTGCATTTGCTGTGTAAATAATCTAGCCCTTCTAAAACCTAGAAAACGATCAAATGAAGTACAGTTTTAGCGGGAAATTAGGACTGGAGTACAGCCAGACTGAAAATCCACAAAGTATGTGACAATATTCATGTTTTAGGCTACAGTTCAGTGCCAAAGAAAGTGTAACTCTTCTGTGTGTGGAGATTAATTTAGTCCAAACACAGAGGTTTTGGTAGGTCCAGAATGTCAGTCAGAGATATCAAAATGTATGATTCTGTATTACTGGTTTCAATTCTGTGGCAAAACATGTACTGGATTTGAGCCAGTGTGCATTTCTCTGTGTTTCATCAGATCAGTTTAATAATTATGAACAACAGGAAAGTTTTCCCATCACTTCCTTGGCAGTCTGGCCCTACCACAGGTCACATGAGACAGCTATTTGTAACTTCACATATGGAGAGTTCCACTGTTTTCACCATCTCTAAACCCGAGTATTGAATAAAGACATTTGTTTATCATGTGGCATCTGTACATTACCAACTCTTCTATCAGATTTAGGGAGGGAGATAAGTTCGGTGATTAAGCAGAGTCCACAGTTGGGCAAAAATTCTGGCCATGATGTCTAAATTTGTGTTCCAAGCTCTGACAAAAATGCTACACTGTTAAATATGACGGGCCTCAACCACAGGCCAATGGGAATACGGAATTTTTTTTTGAAAATTTGAATTGACCAATCAACTTGTTTAAATGTGGAATATATCACTCAATGCACCTGTAGGAGTGTCAATAAAAATCCATGAATCGCTGCATCAAATGTGGAAAGCCAAGGGCGTCGCTAGTAGGGGGTCGTTGGGTGTGACCAACCCCACTTCAGCGTCCGACTGTATGTTATTGTTCTATTTTGGACATCGCAGTAATGGGCTCTCTGATAAGTAAGCATAGGAAACGACCCCCTCTCAAGAAATGCTGGCGACACGCCTGAAAGCTCCACCATTTTGATGTTTTGATGATCTAAATTGAAATTAATGTTCTTCTTTGCTATGATCCTGTTTGGCCATAGTTAATCCATCAATCGTATTCTCCACAGACAGTGGTCTGAAGACATCACTGGGTTAGTCTCTTGAACAAATAGCACAGTTGACATTACTCATGCGATCAGCCACTTATCTATCCACAGTTCGACTAGCAGTGTATTATATTATGGACAAGAGACCATAACTACAACAGCCTAGGAATGGCCACATGAGCGATCTCAGCATGGTTAGTACTGGGCAGTTTCCATAATAGCTTTTCCCATCCTCATATATGGGAAAGTTTATGTTTTGCCATCGTTCGAAAATGTTTCCAAGTACTATTAAATTACTCATTTATTAACCAGGCTTCCCCACAGGATACTTTTATAATGCACATCAAGCTAAATATCTGACAGTAGTATTGTCAGTCCAACGGGTTTCTCCACAGAGGAAGCTGTACTGAGAACTACCCCAGCTATGAAGACCAGGAAGATCTTCCGGATATTTCTAGCACATGGTGCTTACCATCCTCACTAACCAGGGTTATCTCTATCCTAGATTACCCTGGTACAGATGGGAGCTACCTGTGTTCTTGGAAATTGTCATTGTAAATTACAGCCAATCAACAAGAGAGGCATGCATGGGTTTTGACCAAATCAGATCGCTGGTTTTGTGTGACCATGGCATGAGATCATATGACAATATCCCAAGTTCACTGTGATTGGTCACTTGATCATGGGATAACATTTCTCATCTTTCTAAATATAAGGTGAAAGTGGGCGTAACGTGGTCTGCTATCCAAAATGGTTAGGGTTTGCCTCTCGCTAAAACATGAAACTTGACATTGTGAAGATGGGTGATCATTAGAACAAGAAGTGACCATAGCTCTTGGACATGTTGGATAAAGACCGTTTTACAGGAAATGCCAGTTGATAGGTGTAGAATCAAAACGGATATGCACATAACTGATTGTTGAGTTCATGGATCTCCCCAGAAATTTGTATGATTATTGGATGTTCTTCCAGCCAATGACAGATGCCAGATTGTTTTCAAAAATTCAAATCCACCAATCAGCAATCTTGTAGCTGGAAAATCAATGAAGGGAGGACTTACCTGTCTGGTTATACTTTTCACTTTCTTCATGGGAATACCTTGATAATTGGACCTAATTATGAACTTAAGAAGATTGTGACCTAAAACTTCAAACACCATACACACATCTGAAGATGATGGTTAAGGAAATATCACTCATAGAGGCCAGCCCCAAAGATGCAACACCATTGCAAGCCCAACGTCATTGTGCTTTGAAAAACCATGCGCAGTATTGGAGATTTCCTCGGATTCAGAATAGATTTCAGAAATGTGTTTTTGTCTACACTCAGCAAACATGCATTGCAAGAATATTTTTAGAACTTGAGTTAACAAAAATGTGATCTAGTAGGGCTGAATGTTGTTCTCTTCTACAAGAAATACATAGGATGCTTGACCAGGTCAGCTTTTGCCAATGCCTTAATTGATGGGAAAATTTTGCACTGCACTTTTGGTAGAGTATGACTGAATTTCTGGTTCTAAATATACTCTTCTATATACCTCTACATACTGCACTCAAATAATTTGATCTTGGAAATAGATAAAATTCATTCATTTTCAACAGGTCTCTCATATACTCTCACTTAATTGTTTGTGGAACATGAATTCAGAGATCTTAGACTTAACGTATAGAATTTGACCTTTGGATAATAGATCAAGGTCAGTCATATTCAATAGATACCAGGTCCATCATCAGTTGCATTGTGGTATAAATTTGGACAAAGCAGATATAATCTTTCATGAAATATCATACTAAATAGAATCTGACTGGGACAAAATAGGTCAAGGTCAGTCTTCTTCAATAAACTTCTGGATCAACACCAGATGTATACATAATATTAATTTGTGAAGCCTAGCTATATTTCTTCATGTTGTATCATAATAAACAGTACATGTCATTGAAAAAATATAGGTCAAGGTCAGTTAACTGGGATAGACTTATAGACAATCACCAGTTGTGTATGTAATATGAATTTGGAGACCCTAGCTACATGTATAATCCTTCAAGAAGTATTGGAAATACTAGAATTTGACCATGTATAAAATAAGTCAAGTTAGTCATTTTCAGTAGGCTTCTGACCCATCATCAGATGTACAGGTTACATAAATTTAAAATGCCTGGCTATAGTGCTTCTTGGGATATCGTGTCCTCAGGAAAGACGGACAGACAAACGACGCCGATGGTGATAATATGAGGGGTAATAAACCATCATCCCTTTGTTGAGCTGCTTTTCTTCTCTATTATACATGTGTTATATGACAGGAACATTATACTCCTTCTGCTTCGCTAAGCATGGAAATAATGTAATGATGAACACAGGATGGAACTCACTATCATTATGTCCCTATATTACACCATGATATAAATCAATCCCTTGATTACAATACAGTTTTATTGATTTACATTTTACTCGTCTTGTGTTCTGTTCCACTCCATGGTCTGCATACATACCGTGCATGTTACAATCCAATATCGCTGTATTTGTGATAGACGAAACAGGAACTTTACACCGATTGGATTTTCCGATACAGGTGTTCTTCGAGCAGTCACGTGTAAATCTAATAAAATGATAAATTCACAGTTGAACAAAATTCCCTCCTAAAGATACTGTTAATCAATATTAGCTAGGTTTTTTTCCAGATCAATTTTCGTGGTAATTCATCAACGTGCTCCAGGTGCAACCGAGAAAAAAGCCTAATTAAATTGACTGTTATTCCAGGTTGTCAGCGGTGGGCAGAAATTTCACACGAAGCAATCATTTAGATCTCTCAGACAAGGCAAGTTTTTATCATCTCCCAGTCGACACGCTCAAAAGCCAAAACACTGTAATTTACTTATCACCCTGGCCACATGTTATGTAATAACATTTAATGAGACATGCTAGACCCATGCGTTTTTCTGGAGGTTATTTGTATTTTTTTTTGGCCGAGTTTATTCTTCTTCATTGGGCAAATATTGGTAGAACTGGGTCAGATCTGTTGTCGCATTATTATTTCTCGTGATCGAAAATAAACTTGGTGCAAATCACATATTGTGCACCAAAACAATGCACAGAATCTTCCATCATACAACATGATAATGAATCTAAAGTAATTTCCTTCTCGCTTTTTCACTTTCGAGGAAAGCAATGTACTGGTCCATCAATATGCTGTTGATCGACAAATATCTACATAACACTGTACATAAAGACAGGTCTTGACTCCTGATTGATATATACATCTTCTCAAGTCCAGGTAAGGATGATCAGAAGACTACTGTTTAGGAGTTGAACACCAACTTCAAGGTGGCTGTTGTTTCACAAACACCAGGGTCATGCGACAAATTATGGAGCAGAACATTAGAATTTTGCTTTGAAACCCTTTGTCAGTCTCATGCCAGTGATCAATGGTAGTTTGACCCAGCGCTGAAAATCAAACCAGTCAAAACTCAATCACAGCAGATTGGCAGAAAAAACTAAGGTGTCTGAGCCTGCTGATTGGTGCAATTTAGACGGCTCATAGCATTGGACACACCGGTTCTCGTCAGATCACCGATGTTAAGCAACGTTAAGATCGGTCAATACTTGGATGGGTGATCGGGTGCTGCACTGACTGGACTGAACAGTGTCCAGGGTAATAGGAACTGTGAGCACTCTCGTGTTCTGGCACATGTAGGCACCGTCGTGATATGACTGAAGGTTGAAAACGACGTTAAACCCTACTACTACTACTCAATTTAGAGGAAACACCTCTAACTATTTATATCCAGAACTTCTATAATTAACTGACCGAGCCAGTGAATTCAATTCAAAGGATCGATCAGAACACTGGCTTGCGAGGATGGTGTTTTTTCAGCAGTTTTGTCACACTATCTACAAGTTTGGAAATAAGAAACAAACATTTTCAGATGGGGTGGTGTATATATGTGGAATAGACTGATCAAAGGATACGAGTTCCATTTACACCTGAAATTTTGAAATCGTCCAAAAGCTGGACCGTCTTTTCCCTGTGAGGGTCAACTTCGTCACTTTCTCTGACCTGAAATATCAAAATAAAATGTACAGATAATCAAGATAAACAGTTTTTTCTCTTGTGTTTATATATATATATTTTTTTTGTCAAGAAATTGATTCAATCTGCCTTTTCCACATTAATTCTTAGACAAAACCGATAACAGGCACATTCACGTGGGTCACCATGTGAGCTCCGGTTCATTCTCCTGGCCTCTCCCCTATCTCTTCAACTTGGGAAGGGCTTTTTAACTATTGATAACATATGACAAATATGCATAAAATTCTATTAGTACTATTAATAGAGTTATAGTTATTAATACTATTCCAAGGGCCAATAAGTTCAAATTTATGATAATTTTGGCAACTTCAGGTTGAAAATAGTCCAATTATCATCCATCAAATATATTTCCTAGGTTAAAGAGATAGCAAAGCACCCTGATTAATGAACCAGAACGTATGTGGTCAGCACACTGCAAGCTGCTAATGGGGACAGATTGTATCGTCTAAGGATTAACTTGAATTATAGTACCTACCCCATATTGACTGATTTATTAACTACTTGAGAACTACAATTCTGTCTGATCAACATTGGTCAATCTAAACTATGCACATGTTAGACATTCAGTGTCGGGAGCCTCACGAATTTAGCGGCTCGGAAAAATTCAATTCCCTTCAAAAATCAATACAGAAAATGCAATTTTACAGTTGATGGAGAGTAATTTAAAAGAGAAAATTCCCTTGCGTTAGATATTTACGCTGGATGGATTGGTAACATGCCATTTAAATCAATTATCGTTCAGATATTGAATTCGTTATTACTTGGACGAGTTTGTTAAGCAGTTAAGGTCGCACAGTGCATGAAACATTCACTGAAGAAATAATGACAGACACTACATTATTATGATGAGAGCATCTCTAAGATAAATTCTATAGAGATACAGAGATACATGTAGGTGAGTAACCAACATCTGTCATGGTGCAAACACTACAGGGTGTGAAATAGGAAAACACATTCTAGTTCCCCATGGGCAAGTACGAGCAACCATCACATCCGCATGCATTGTAATTCAAGCAGAATTAGGTTGCACAAAAGACCTTTTGTTTGCCCGGCTATTTTGCACCCTGCATTATGATCTTGATATGGAAAAGATTACAAAAATTTAATGGTTCAGACATCTGAATATATTTAACCTGTTCTTCATACACAGGTTTTAGCTGTTAGAACTCAGTGAGGATTCGTTTATGGGGAGCGAATGACATGGTTGGGAGCTATGACAAAATGGACATCTCATTGGCAGAAGTTTCTACTCCTTTCCCCATTTGGCCATTGATATTTGCAGAATTCTTTAAAACGATTTAAATTAACCAATCAGCAGTCTTGTAATGGAATTTCCCATGATGCACTGAAGTTTCCAAAATAACCCCCATGACGGTAGCTGAAGTCTTCACAGCCTTCTTTCTTTTGACGTCCGTCTGGACCATCATCACAACACATTGGATGTTAGTATAATATTGGACCTAACCGACCATGAATTATTAATGCTCAAACATTCACATTGGATGTTAGTATAATATTGGACCTAACCGACCACGAATTATTAATGCTCAAACATTCACATTGGGCCACACATATTCAAAAGTCAAAAAAAAGAGTATTATTGCCAGTCACAGTATGTTAGGTGGAGCATCAAACTTCACATCCACGGTGTTGCAGCGATGGTATTGGACCCAATCCCACTACGAATTATTAATGCTCAAACATTCACATTGAAGGTGTTAGGCATAATATTGGACCTAACCGACCACTTTAATTATTAATGCCTCAAACATTCACATTGATGCTAGTATAATATTGACCTAACCGACCACAATTATTAATGCTCAAACATTCACATTGATGTTAGTATAATATTGACCTAACCGAATTACGAATTATTAATGCTCAAACATCTACATTGGATGTTAGTATGTAATACTGGACCTAACCGACCATGAATTATTAATGCTCAAACATTCGCTACTGATGTTAGTATAATATTGGACCTAACCGACCACTTCTAATTCATTAATGCTCAAACATTCACACTGGGATGCCAGTATAATACGGGTCTAACCTACCACGAACATAATGCTCAAACATCTGCATTGATGTTAGTATAATATTGGACCTAACCGAATTACTCTAATTATTAATGCCCATAAACATTCACATTGATGTTAGTATAATATTGGACCCAACCCCGACTACGAATTATTAATGCTCAAACATTCACATTGGATGTTAGTATATTACGGGACCCAACCGACCATGAATTGTTACGTTCAAACATTCAACATTGATGTTAGCATGACACAATCAACCCTACTACTTAATTATTAATGCTCAAACATTCACATTGGATGTTAGTATAATATTGGACCTAACCGACCACGAATTATTAATGCTCAAACATTCACATTGGATGTTAGTATAATATTGGACCTAACCGACCATGAATTATTAATGCTCAAACATTCACATTGGGCCACACATATTCAAAAGTCAAAAAAAAGAGTATTATTGCCAGTCACAGTATGTTAGGTGGAGCATCAAACTTCACATCCACGGTGTTGCAGCGATGGTACAGACAGAGTTACACAGTGCCAGTATCTCGGACTGAACAAAGGGGAGGGGGATATAAAAATATATGAATCTGTACAGAAGGAATCTATAGTGAAGCAGGAATGACCTGATAGATAGATGCCTATATACTTACACATTTGAGAAGTTTGATCTCATCCAGAGCTGTTTCTGTATAATGCTGCGCACTTTTCACAACTTTGAGAGCCACGAACCTCTTCCCACTGTAATACAGGATAAAACATGTCCACCTTATATCCGCAGAATTCATTATCCTGTGCACATGCAGATATTTGTTGGTTCATGGATCCACTGTTGGTTCATGGCTTTGGGGTGGGGAGGGGGGGAGGGGGAGAGCAGAGGGAGTAAACGATTTTGTTGGTGTTTTTACCATGTGTTTTTTTAAATTTCCATTGAATGAACTTTGTGAATATCACATGTGAAGGATGTGAAACCCAAACAAGAGCCCAAGGGGCTTCAATATACGCCCGTATATCTGGAATTACATTGGTCCAAATTTCAAGGTGGTTTAATAGCCTTGATTCCAATTGGTAGCTAGCAATCCAGAGAAAGGTCTACAATTTTGTGCTTCTGAGAATGTAACCTATATCACATCTTTGAATGATTAACTAAAATGGGTTTAACTTTTGGTAACTAGTTGACCTTGAAGCAAGAGCCGAGAGCTCACAAATCTCACACTGAAATCAAGAATAGTCAAACACAGGAGAATAGTAGTTTTCCTGCAAATGGATTCCTTTCAGCCGAGAGAACTTTTCATGAAGGAAGAAGAAAGTGATGGAGTAAACCTTTGTTCTTGAGTTAATAAACAGTTATGAAGTTCATCAAGGACCCCTCTCCCCATCGAATTAGTAAATGTATGGTTTTTATTTCACAATATTTTAAAGGGAACGTAAACTCTGGTGAACCGTGTATGGCCAGTTAAAGCTTTTTCCTCATAGAATCCAAATCGTGTATCAGATATTTTTTTACAATTTTTTCAAAGCAGTACTAAACGTTTTAACTTCGTTACACTGGAACACCATAGAGGCCTCCATGTTTGAAGAATCGTGACGTCAGCGGACACTAGTTCTTCTGCCTCTGGAGGTAAAAACGCGTCAATTGGCAGAGGTGCAGTATTCGAGACCGTAGCTTACAAACATGAACGAGGATGATAGTGTGACGTGTCGGGATTACTTGGTACATTGTGCCAGCCGAATGCAGAGCAGCCCGGCATCGTAGAATATCTGCTAGAATCAGGCCGTATTCTACATCAAAGCTAATCTATAACATTGCCTCTGTTAGTCGGGGAACGGAGGAGTGCATGAAAACGACCATATGCGGCCATGTTATCTCGACGCAGAGAATGTCCGATGACGTAGGAGATTATCGGCACAACTGAATTTCACGCTTTCCCATTGGATAAAAATCCTGCCCAAAATAAACATGGCGGCGCCCCCAAGAAATTCCAAATCACGGTATTTTCTATGTTTGCGTCTGTCTCATTCATTGGAAAAAAATGAGAACAAATATTTGTCACGATTTTTTTTAATCTATCGGGACTCTTGTATAATTCCCGCGGTGTTTTACCGCAGAGTTTACGTTCCCTTTAACTAAATTGTAGCTGTTTCAAACTCCACAGGACATAAACATAAACATGTAGGGGAGAGAACTCTGAAAACTTGATTCAGTTTTGGGGGACTGTGTGACCTTGACCTTTGACAAATTGATCTCAAAATGTATGGCTTCTCTTCGCCATGCGAGTATGGTATACTCAAAGTTTGGTACCAATCATACCTTGAAACTAGAGATATCACATACACGACCTCGTCTTTGACAGGCATATGAAAATGTGACTTAATGATTTCTTGATTTTTGGGTCACAGTGACCTTGACCTTTGACCCACATTTTGGTATGTAACACATGTCCCTCTAATGTATCTACTGGGAGAAAAAAGTTATTTTTGATGATTTCCTGATTTTGGGGTCACAGTGACCTTGACCTTTGACCTTGACCTGAATTTTGGTACATGACACATCGTCTTCCCTCAGTGTATCAATGGACACAAAAAATCATGGTTTTTAACAATTAAATAACTTTCGGCCTTGACCTACATTTTGGTACGTGACACATCATGTCCCCCTAATATATCTACTGACACAAAAAAGTAATTTTTAAACATTTCTTGATTCTGGGGTCACAGTGACCTTGACTATTAACCTTGACCTGAATTTTGGTACATGACAAAATCTTAATATATCAATGGACACAAAAAAATCTAGATTTTTAACAATTTCATGATTTTGGGGTCACAGTGACTTTGACCTACATTTTGGTATGTGACACATCGTGTCCCCCTAATGTATCTACTGACACAATTTTTTTTTTATTTTTAATAATTTCCTAATTTTGGGGACAGTGACCTTTGACCTTGACCCAATGTTTGGTATACAACACATCATTTCCCCCTATTGAATCCACTCACAAAAAAATTAGAAGTTTTTAATGATTTCCTGATTTTTCGGTACCACTGACCTTTGACCTTGACCTACATTTGGTATGCAACACATCGTCTCCCCCTAAGGCATCCACTCACCAAAAATTAGAACTGTAGATAGAAAACTATCAATGATTTCCTGATTTTAGGCAACAGTGACCTTTGACCTCTGACCTCGACCTGAATTTCGGTACGCGACACATCGTCTCCACCTGGTGTATCCACTCACAAAAAATTGCAACTGTGGATAGAAAACATTCAGAGATATAGACCGGACACGAACACTTCAGTGATTTCCTGTTTTTCAGGCCAGTGACCTTTGACCTCGACCTTCATTTTTGTACGCGACACATCGTCTCCCCGTAGGGTATCCACTCACCAAAAATTGGAACTGTAAATAGAAAAGTGTTCCAGATATAGACCGGACATGGGGGACGGACGGACACACGGACAGACGGACGGAAACCGCCATCACATAATACGTCCGCCTTTTTGGCGGGCGTATAAAAACTCAAAGGTAAAAATCATACCAGCCAACCTGAAATCTTCAAGTTTCAAGTTAAATACTACACTGATGTCCCATCACATCTCATCGTCTAATGAATGAGGTACGTTCTTCAAACTATAAACGCACGTTATATCATAGATAGTCAATGAAAACAGCATCATCCACTGAGGTTTTTTACGACCTTCAAATAATGAGTGTTGAATGGCTTTTTAAATGAAAAATGTTCATAATCCTTTGAATAAATGTAGCCAATCAAATTTGAATTTTCATGTTGTCATACATTAAAGCACTTCTCCCAATAAGGATCACAGAATATTTTATAGAGTTATGACAAAACCATATTCTGAGGAGAAAGAGTAGGATATTCAGCCAAGACTTGGCTACTAAGTGAAGGTGCAAACCTTTATGGTGAGGAGATTAATCTGTGAAGATATCACATTGAAGCAAGATTTTAAATGATGCCATTCCTGTAAGCTGATAATTGTTTGTTGGAAAGGGACCAAAACCTAGCAATAAAATTTTCCAATTTTATTTCATGAATTGATAGTTCTACGAGTAAACCATTGATGATGGAATGGTGGCAAAGTTACGCTTCAAAATTCACCGCCAATAATAACTGTTAAACTGGGTCAAGTCTGACACAGAATTGGCCACATGTAGATATAAATAGAACAGTTTTGTGAAGAATATCTAGAGTGTCTCATAAATTCCTCCTAAAGGCAGACAATACATCCTGATCTGATGGAGACCCAAAGAGACCAGTCTCAAAGATGACCCAGTACCATTCTCTGCACCACCATGTACTGGCCCTTTCTATATCACTGACAGTTATTGCCAATTGATGAAACTGATTTCTCTCCATTATAGACAGCCATTTAGCCATGTCTGTGGCCAGTACAGACTCAATCAGATTACCCATAAAGTCAGAGTCGTGGGAGACTGTCTCATTGTAAGAGTTCTGCTGAAATCGAGATTACATCTAGGCTGCTGGCTGGTAGCTCCCTGTACCTCTTGACAGATTTTACCCAATATCAAAATTGGATCAAATGTATAAATATTGGACAGTGCACATGAAGGTACTTTTGTCTGGTGAGAAGATCTTTTCCCCGAAATCAAACAAAAGTTTTTATTGTCCAGATTCAAATTTAATCTAGATTTAGGGAAATCAGTGCCCAGTCTTTCGTTTCTGTAAATCAGAGGAGTGCTATAAATCACACTCCTAAAATGAGTGAGGCGAGTGATCGCACTCCTGAAATTACTATCCTAGCACTTCAGGCCGGGGTCCAGGGGCCGCCTAGGCCCCTTAAGCTCAGAGGTCCTAGATTGCTGGAAATGCATTCTGAGCCATTTCCAGCAAATAAATCTGCAAATTCTCCCTTACATTTTTGTCCTCATTTAATGTTTTTTTTTAAATTCATGGAGATCCCAATTGCAATTATCTGAAGTTATATACAAGAGACATGTGCCCCCTTGTCTACACTGTCTGTCCAGTCATGCTTTGTGCTATTATGACAAATAAATTCCACAGCAGCAAAACTGTACAGAGCTCCGCGATATCATTATGTTAATTTGATACAGCATTTTCCAGACGGAACCTCGGATATGAAGCGATTTTCTTCAGAAATTCTTTATGGACGACAACGTGCTTTGGAATATCAAGTCTGATAATAAGATCAAATCAAAACTTGTGCAAAATGAATACCTAAAAAAAATATTTCGATCGTGACGTTTGTTTCAAACAGTGTATTAAAAGTTCATTGCAACGCACGCAAATCAAAACATCGCGCCTGCTAACACCGGCGGGTAAAACAAAAATTTGCTCGGATCTTAGTACGGAATAATCTTTCTGGTTCAGCTATGATTTCGCCGCTAGGTTTTATCGAACGGACTGATATATTCATGAATATATATTAGCGCTTTCGAAAACAATATATTTGAATAGTCGTTGGCGATATATTCAACATCTACTTTAAACATCACATCAAAGGGACGATCGGACTCTCCGACTTCGCTGCTAGAATTACGATTTTGTATTTCCCCAAATAGTCAAGGAATGTACCGCCGAACACAGAAGAGTTCCTATTTTCGTTTTATGAATGCGTGATGAATTATCGACTTGTATTTTCAAAAAAATATGCATTGGGGTTTGGGGAGCAGGACTTCTTTAGGTGCGCGATCAATTGCGCGCCTTGAAATGAAATTAGGTGAGCGATGGTGCGCGCAAGCGATCGCTCGCCTCAAAAACGAATGACTGAGTGCCTATTATATTCAAACTTGCATATGTTAGCATGTTCACAAAATACATAATTAGCCTGCGGGGCTTCGTGTTTAGAATTTGTGCGCGAGCTGAAAATAGCTCACGTCAAAATATTTAGGAGAGGGTATTCAAAAGTCAGACGAGTGATTGCAATATAATACAATATAAAATGTGACAGTTTACGTGAGCTAAAAGTCACTCTCGTGACATGAATTTACGCGAGTGTTTGCGTGCAGGTGAGCTATCATTCGCGCTAAACACGAAGCCCTGAGCCTGTTCACATTGTCATAGCACTAGATATCTCCTATGTCTGATATACCCTCTGATTGCATTGGGGTAAAATTGTGATGTGCAGCTTTTACGAGCATGGCACTCGGCCAATCAACATTGTCCACTACCAAATAGACCAGAGTATATCACAGCTTAACAGGATTTTGTTATGTGTGGTCTTTCAAATAACTGAGCATCTAATTTGTTTGTACTTCTATTTTTTTATAAACTGGATATATTTTCCATCTCTCTTGTATGCAAATAAATGTTTCCTGTGTCAATCAAGTTTGATGAACACTGCATATGCAAGTGTAACACATTTTTCGGCTCAAATCGGTCAGAGGGTAAAAATAAGTCAGGTTACACACTCTGACAATAAGAGAATGCATTTTCAGTAAATTTAATACAACATTCAGCTGTGACGTAATGATAAAGCTCTTTTCCATTAATCACTACACAGCAATATTATATCAACCCCTTCACATGTTCTCAGCAATATTTTTTATTTGTTGGCTCTGAATTGACATCACTTTGGCAGTAATTTAGCTTGGAAATCATTCAAAAGTTGCAGTCGGAGTCAAAGCTATTGATTAATCTGTCCAATCTATCGTCTCGCTTAGCCGAAGAACTGGGTTGATGAATGGGATAATGTTCATTCATATTGCTGCATGGAGTTCATTCATACTTGGCGCATAGACACAGACCAGATTTATAGACCTCTGAGTACATGAAATAGTTACATGTGGAACTTGTTTTACACAAGAGCACTAAAACTTCGCGAAGTACAGTTTCAGGCCTTGCCTTCTAGAAATTGCACCCGGTCGATTTGATAGGCTTGGTATTGGCTGTTAACAGCGCTGTTTTGCTCACAGCAGGGCTGATTTCAATTGAACTACGTACATTATCAGCATTACTTTTTACCAGGCTGATAAGTAGGCGGAGTGAAAAGCACTCACAGGGTCTTTCACACATCTTCATAGACAAATCAACTTCTCCATTCACACATCAAATTCCAAGTGTGAATGAAGAAGTAGACTTGTGTATGAAGGTGCTTTCATGAGGCCTGGATTGATCAGCCCTGTCAAAATGCAAGGCCTGCTCAATCACGGCAAGTTTAGCATCATATGAGCAGAAACATTTATCTCCAGAAACATTTATGATAACTGTAACGATCTAATTTTCGATCACAGACGTGAAATTTCCCATCATAAAATCAGGGGTTGATCAAATTTATTAGAACAAGTAGGATTTAATGACGCTTTCAACAATCTTTCGTGACTTTTCACACCCGGGAACCTCACAGGTAGGGTTCTGTTCCTTTTTACACCGAGGAACCCCATAAGTGCCCCAGTTAGTCGCCACTTATGAAAAGTTGTCTGAGGAGCTTTAAAACAATAGATATTTGAGCTCCAGTGAAGTTGCAAATAATTCAATAACAATTCTGGAGAGAAATTGAATGAACCACTACAATAATCAACATGAATTGCAGGCAAGCACCTAAAAGGTGCGTGGACCCCTCAGCCTGATTTTTTTTAGTCAAGTAGGATCAGGGCTGCATCTAGAGCCAATTCAGTTCCGGAAAACGTATGGGTGCCCAAAACTCAAATGAAACAAAAAATGAAAGTGTTGTTGTTGTTGTTCAATTTGAAAGGAAATACTCCAAGAAAAAGCTTCTGGGAGCCTTAATATCGATTCGATTGCATAGAGGGTATTGAATTTCATGTTAATAAACCTCTGTTGTGATTGATCACAGGTTCTTTGCGCCGAAATTCACTAAAAAAATTGGACCCTCAATAATGAATTATGAAAAGAGTTTGGGATCGGAACCTGCAAAAAAACCCTGAATACAGCCCTGCGGATACAGTTTGTGGGATTTCTGTACCTTATATAATAGACTTCGTTTTCACATGAGTGGTGTGCTGGGATTACAGCATGCAAGGAAGTGTACATGTAGCGTTATCAGTGGCAATTTATGCATTGCACAACTGTGATAAGTTAATGGCATAGAAACACTCTGATGCCCACCATTATCATTATTTGTGGGGGGAGGGGGGGCATAAGCTACACGTATGCAAAATTGGCCAGAGTCAGGTTAAAAATGGGCTCTCCTAATGGGGCTCTCCTAATGGGGCTCTCCTAATGGGGCTCTCCTAAAATGGGCTCTAATGGGCTCTCCTAATGGGCTCTCCTAATGGGCTCTCCTAATGGGGCTCTCCTAATGGGCTCTCCTAATGGGGCTCTCCTAATGGGGCTCTCCTAATGGGCTCTCCTAATGGGGCTCTCCTAATGGGCTCTCCTAATGGGCTCTCCTAATGGGCTCTCCTAATGGGCTGTAATGGGCTCTCCTAATGGGCTCTCCTAATGGGCTCTAATGGGCTCTCCTAATGGGCTCTAATGGGCTCTCCTAATCACTCATTTTATTTCGAAGGTACATACATGTACAGTAAGATGTTTGGTGACAGAAATTGAAGCATTATGTTGTACCAGTTAAATGTGTGGACACAAATATGGCTCATGCAAAAGTTTTAGGATAAATCCTGTGATGTGGAATAGAATGATTTAACAGCAAAATTAAAGAAAAATGTTGTCCTTCATTTAACCCCCCCACTGGTTATTTCCTCTTGTACTTCTGAAATAAATAATGTCACCAACCTGTTAGTTATTTTACTATAAAGAAATACATTTTAGGTGATTCAGCATGTGTGTGTGTGTGTGAAAAAACAACATACACTGCACCTCATACATATCACATGAGGCTGACAAGCTGTGGATAGGAAAAAGTCCCAAACTTTAATATTTAGTGCCCCAGGGGTGGGGAAATCCTCCCGAGGGTGGTGCATAGGTTGAACAAGTGTAGCATCATGTAAGCTCCCAGAATATATGGGAATTTGGGGGGTTTCAATCCAATGACTTTCTTGAATCTGGAATGGACCAAGCCTTCTTGCATCAGGGAACCTTCAACAGTCACAATGAAACATGCAACCAAGGGTTCCCGATGGGCATAGATAACGGTGCAAAATCTGAACCATCAATAAATAATAAAAAAAATAATAAAAAATCATGAAATCATCAAAGCCATCTGAAAATCTAATCATTTCATCAGTGAACATTCAGGAAGCTCTCCCCGAAGTTTGGTCAGGCCCGACTTCATAGATCTACAGATATTCAGCGGACAAGAAAATGTTGACGGACGGACGGACGGACGGACGGACGACCGTACGTACATGGCAACGACAAGATCCCACAGGGGTAACAACTGCCAGTGGGTGAGTAGTGGAAATGTAGTGGAACCACCACTACAATAATGAACAACTGCCAGTAAGCGGGCAGTGAAACCACTGCCATAATGAACAACTGCCAGTAAGCGGGTAGTGGAACCACTGCAATAATCAACAACTGCCAGTGGGTGAGTAGTGGAAATGTAGTGGAACCACTACAATAATCAACAACTGCCAGTGGGTGAGTAGTGGAAATGTAGTGGAACCACCACTACAATAATGAACAACTGCCAGTAAGCGGGTAGTGAAACCACTACAATAATAAACAACTGCCAGTAAGCGGGTAGTAGAACCACTACAATAATCAACAACTGCGAGTGGGTGAGTAGGGAAATGTAGTGGAACCACTACAATAATAAACAACTGCCAGTAAGCGGGTAGTGAAACCACTGCAATAATCAACAATTGCCAGTAAGTGCAGTGGATGTGGATATGCAGTGCACCACTGAATTTTTGGCAACGATTTGGTGCAAGACTCACAAAATATAATTGACAAAGGATCTGCTTCAAGTTGTATCGTCAGTCTTTTGTCCAGAATATTACCTTTACAATGGGAGGTCTTACACCAAAGCCTTGCCGAATTTTTGCTGTTCCACTGATGGGGGGGGGGGGAGATTTGGCTTAATGTCACACTCAAGGTTGTTTCACTCATATGGTGACAGTCAGTTTGGATGGTGGAGGAAGCCGGAGAACCCTGAGAGAACCACCACCCGTCAGCAAGTAACTAACAAACTTTCACACATTCACCGGCCGGGCTTGAACCTGTGACGGTTCAGTGGTGTGAGGCTAGCGATCACCAGCGAAACGCCTTAGACCACTTGGCCACTGATGGATTGTAAGGCCTGTTGGTGTATGTAGTTGGAATATATTTTATTGTATTTATTCCTATTGGGAAGATTATTTTCCAAGAAAGAACTCCAAAGTGAAATTACGCTGATGGATAAATTGGATCGAACCAAATGGATATGATAAAATACAACTGGGCGCGAATGGCATACAAGAATATTTCACGAAGATAAGAGGGATGTTCTGTCAGTTAAAAAAATATTTTGAGTTATCGCTTAGGTTATTGCATATCTGTTTTTTCTCCCCTGCAGTACAGTGACAGGAAATCGTGATATGGATGATGAAAATTCCAATCCTGGATTTCAATTTTGTTTGATGAGATCAATAATAATGATTGCACAGTGTACATGGTGTACAGTGTTGTATTGGTTTGAATTAAAGATTTCTTCTGATAAATTTCTCTGACAAGTCCAATAATTGAACTTTCCACTTTTTATTCTGAAGTTTTCCACTTTTAAACTTCCCCTCAAAACCTGTCAATGAAATATCTTTAAGTGGAAAAGTAAATTGAATGTCTTGTACAGTAATTTTGAGGTAGAGTTCTAATAAAGCAGAGATTAAGTATGGTTTTTTTTTCAATTTGATTCTTCCTTTTGCAATTATTGTATCCTGTAAACAGTGGACAATAAGATTTGTGCTTTTGCTGGTATTTTAATCACTGCATAAGTTCGCCTGCATGTATTTCTTAACGCAGACACTAATCTCCCCGTTACTAGACAGCTAGCTGGGGTGTGCAAAACCACACCCACTAAACGTGATTGGTTATTGTCTTAGCTGTGAGTTCAGCTCGCTCCTGCGTCTCCATAAGCCTTCATCTTCTTTGGATGGAATGATGGGGTAGTTAAGAGGGCACGACACACAACCCAGACAGTTTTAATCCTCGAGATTCAGATCTTCTGAGTATTGACTATCGGCTGCACAGCGTATACTATCGGACATACATCTCGTGTGCACGTGTTCTGCCTGTCATGCCTGTGATGACAAGGCACTAAGATGTCAGATCAAAGCGGGGATCATTTCTAATTGTGATGCAAAATATAGAATTCTAGGTAGTGACGAAACTCTAAAAAATATAATTTAAGATTTTTGATTTCATCCAAATTCGACCTTGTCTTCCTGATCTCACTCTCAAATAAATATATATAGAAATTAACAATGATCATAACAACTTTCACGACAGAACTCCAACTAATGATTCTCATGCCCAAACTTGAAAATGCGTTGTACATTGTACTTCAATGTCAAATTCATGTTCACGATCGGATGGGTGTCTGATAAATGGTACTGTCCTGAAAGTCGAGTTAAAAGTAGCTCCCGCACGTGCAGAAGGGACTGACGTCATCGATGTAATTCATAATAAAAGAAAGTTGACGAGCTCAGCAATCATCGTGTCAGTTTTCATGTCATTTCGAGAAATACTTTTTTATATGTTCTAAATAAACCTTCAAAAATGCATGATAATAGATCGGACACACGCAAGGCACACATCATATGTGTTAGGTCTGCATGAACGGAGGGTACAATTACTGTAGCCAGCAGTCTCAATTGTTTGAACAATCTGCAAGAGAAGTAAATCACTCTGTCGTTTTGTGATTTAGTGACAGTGGTTCCGACGTGTATGTTTTATCTTCAACATGTTCAATGAAAATTGTATGCAGAGAATGTGTAAGAAAACAATCCCTCACGCACATGTAAATCTGAAATTGACTGTCGAAACAGCATGCAAGTTACATGTACATGTAATAATGCTGTGTGCTTCAGCTGCATTACAATCTGCTACCAAATCTGCACAGATTAAAACATGAGCCTGCACACATCCTGATAACTTTTGTCCAAGCCATGCGAACAAGTCTGTGACTGGCAAGACAATGTCTGCATTATAGTATTTTCGTTATTGTGGGATTACACTATCTTAGTATAGCACAGATTCTATTGTAGAAAATTGGTCGAGTCCAGAGCAGGATTCGAACCAGCGACCCTCAGAGTAAAGGCACCTAATCGCCAGCAGTACATGTATATGCCGGCAATCTAAACCACTCGGCCAACGGGCCTCCCACAAAAATAGCAGACCGGTAGTCTTGAAAGCGAACATACAGTACCCCTCTGATAGCCGTAATGATACAGCTCCAACAGCTGAATACAAAGGCAGATACGAAGATAGTGTAATCCCAAAATAATGAAAATACTGTTATATGATCACTTTCTAAATTACAAAAAATATCTTCCAATGTCTGCATTGACAACTCAATCTGCCTTAAAAATTGCATTAAAAAGACCAATCCAGGCCTTGCTTTTCATCAAAATTTACTGAAATCCAATTAGACTCTCACAGTCTAAATCAGCGGGAATCCAAAGGTATCATTTGTATACATATTGCTGAAATTTTAAAGAGGTAAAAGCGTCATTTAAAAAATATTCAGCAAATAACATATTTCGATAAAAGTTATTCAGTAGTTGAAAGCAACTATGGTGAACGTGTTTCTGTGACCTCATTTTTTAATATCACGGGCATTGAAATCACACTTCTGACATTCTCTGAAAAACGTAACAGCACCTGCACTTGGCTCCAGTGCCTGAGATGACGTCAGAAAACGCGCACTGGCATTCCGAGCGTGATGCTTTGCAACGTTATCCGACGTCATCTCAGTCATTTCCCATTTTCATGTTGTTCACTATACCGAATTGAAGAATCTGACAATGTTGATCCCTATATGAAATACGAGATTTCAATACTTGAAAATCTTTTGGCAAATGTTGCAAGTGATCATGCTGTTCAGTTTACCCGAACAACTAAGATCACGCTACTACCTCTTTAAGGGAATCTTTTGGATTGCCATTAATTATTTTACGGGAGTGCTGACAGGAACCATTTTCCCGTGGAAAAGCAAGCCCTGCAATCAAAGTGTGACAGTGTTTAACATATCTTTTAGGAATGAAGCTTATTACAGTAATCCCAATTATAATTCAATCATTGGAAGTGAAAATTTCTACTATAAATGGTTCAAAATCATCCATACAATCTATTATTTCTTCATTATTTCAATGATTTTAGAGGGTGATTAAATTTATTAGAATAGGCGACTGAATTTTGTCCCCAAAATTGGGGGTGATAGAATTTTGATAGGGGAATTGAATTATTAGAGGGATTAGGCCTTTTTTTTTTTATTGATTGGTTTACGGATCCGCCGACCTTCATTTTGCCAAAAGTGAAATAAAAATAAAATTGGATTTTCGATTTTTTTTTTATTTCTGTCGTATCCGCCGACGTGTCACATTTGCTGACCTCTCTGTCGGAAGAATAAAAAACATAAAATTCGCAATATTGGTCTCATTTTAATACTTGCTGTGCGTAAAACATCTTATATAAATTCTTCACGCTCGAGTTCGCACGAGTTCAACACTCCGCAGACATCTTGGTCTTGGAGGCGGGTTACTTCCCTTGGTTACAGTGGTGGTGGTTTCCGACTTCCATGTTACCTTCGGCTGTAGTTCGGGGACCAGACATGACATCATTTCAACGGTGCAGTGTTTGAAGCCAAGATGGCGGGTTCGGCCTCGCGGTGGTTTTCACTGACTCTTAGACAGGACGCGACCGTCCTTTTCAAGGGCTTTGTCGGTCCAGTAACTGCTGGGACGGTGGGGGACTTGGTCTTGAAGGAGATCAGTGACAACTGACGACATATCTGCCGGCCTGTCTGTCCAAAATAACAGCAGGAAACATGACTTGTCCTGTCAACACCCCTATTGAAGTGTTGGTTTCACGCAAAGCGACTGATATTGTCGCTTGGTTGAAGGAAACGTCCGTCATTGATCTTTTGGTAAATGTCTTGTAATTATTACACTGGCTATTACCTCGATTTGACATATCATTTTTTTTTTTTACCGCCCTCTCGTGTCTAAGAAGTTTGTCAGAAAGTAAAAATAAATAAAGTGTGGAGGCTTGATTTTATTTTTATTTTTTTCCATCCTCCACCTGGACATTTTTGCCAGAAAAATCCGTAAACCAATTAATAAAAAAAAAAAGGCCTTACCATATCCACTGTTGTTACAGTACACAAGAGAGCTGACTTTGATTCAAATTCCTATTTCCCCACTGACAGGTATATGGTTGGGTAATGTCACTGCTATTGTTCAAGACAATACAGGCTGTCCAATATTCACCAAAGCAAAAGTTAAACAGCGAAAATTCAAATCTTTTTGCAATTGGAGTTTTATTTTCGAGTCTTATCAGATTTATTATATGTCGTGGACTGGAATACCGATTCTGCCGGATAAATATGTCTTCGTGATAATGATCAAATTGAATTTTCTACTTTTTTTTTTTGTTATGAACAGATATTGCTTCCATCAAAGTTCATTCAAATGGACCAATAACGAGCCTTACAAGACTTTTTTTTTGTCTACCAAGATGCTGGTTATCAAGTGGGGTTGGATCCTCAGGCAAACATGGCAAACACAAGTTATTCCCCCCGAGAAAAAATTCCTTGCAATCTATCCCATTGCGCAAGCGATTTACATGCACCTCTCCTCAGAATAAGTTTAGAAAAAATTCCACAGCCGAAATCAATAGGATCGGGGGACTTAAGTCCCCCTTAAGTCAATATTGGCAAATCGGATCGCTCGGAATGAAACCATATCTTTTTCCAACTCCGAAAACTCGAGAGCTTGAGCTGCATGTCTTTACGGCTTCTCGCTGCATGGAAAATTAGGAATTTATTCCGTCGTATTCTTCTCTCTCCTCGGCCTACATGCCATCGCCGCATGATGGATCTTGCAGACAGATTACATGGGCATACGATTTAGAGGAATGGTTGCTCACTATTGTATAATGTCAATATTTAGAGAGAACATAGATTTCTACATGTATAAAAGCCATCAGATACAAATATCCATGAGCAATGATGTAATAGCCCTGTCAAGTCATCTGATGGAAAAAATGACCCAAACGGTGAAAATATTAGTAGAATGCAAGTTGTTATTCAGAACATGGGTCTGTGAGGCCTGACGCCGACCAAGCGCTTCATTCTCCACCAAGACTTCTTCATAAGCTGAACATTAGTGGTTGTCTTTCCTTATATAGAAGAAGTGTGAACATCTTCGCATAACAAGTCATTTTTTTATGCTCATACATGTACTTTGAACTAGCCTTGCTACATTGGTCCAATAGTTGTCTTCAAAAGGAGGTTTTACATTTATTTATAGACATAAGACATCATTGATATCAAATCCAATTGAATTTTGAAATGAGTGCATAATTTTGAAATGAGTGCATTATTGATTGAACTATATATTGGAGCACCACTTTAATATACCATCTTACTTGGAGGAATACATGTATGACATACAATGTAGTTAACAGGGAAATGACAGAAAGTGATTATGAAGATGCTAGGTGACATGCAGTTCTGTATATAAATCTTATTTTATCCCTCAAGTTTATCCTACCATGCACCATAGACGTGTCCAGGATAGGGAAGTGTAATTGTGTTGTACAAATATTGAACTTACACCATGTCCCAGCAAAGCCAGACTGTGGAGAAATGGCCCCATCCTAGTTTCCGCACTACGTGGTAACGATTGTTGAACAAATCTCCAATCTTCACTGGATGGTAACCACCTGCATAACATACAAACAAAACCATGAGCAATAATTGCCAAGCAATATCAGAGGTATATGGTCAACAAATGTTCATGTAGCCAATTTGAGAACAATCTTTATCCAAGTCTATTTTGCTGTTCAGAATGAATATTTAAACATGGCCATGGTGTGGTGCCACCTATGTGTAGATGTGGCCAGGTATGTGGCTAGAAAATTTGGAATTTTATTTCCAAGGCTTCGGGTGGATGATGCTCATTGATTTTGTCTTGTCGCTGTTTTCCTGTCGGAGCATCAAGAAATAATGACCAAATCCATCATAATAAACTTCAAAAATGTTCTCACGAATTCTGGTAAATAAATTCTCAATTTTACTGTTGTACTGCCTGGTATATGTATCAGTGAAGATAATGAAACAAGAAAAGTGGCCAAATGAAGCATCTCATACAGCTGAAATATTTTTCTAGAGTGGGAAAGAAATATCTGGGATTTACATTTACACTGGCATTGATATTCTTAGAGCTTGAAGCCAATCAAATGTACGTGTACAATGTAGGATGGAGCAAAAAGTTCTTGGCAGTCCGCCAGACTACATGTATATCGTAACATAGATCACGCCACTTGGTGGCCAAGAATGAAATAGAAGCGACGAGAATTCTTCTCTGGCATCGGGATCTTCTCTTGAGACCAGAGCCATATACATGTAGACCACCACTGTTCATTCGGAAGAAATTAAGGGACAATTTTGCTAATAAATATCTATGACGCAGTCCGAAGTTACTACAGTTTACGGGTACCCAAGTAAGAGGAAAATACATCGATCGCAAATTTTCTAGACATAAGCTTACATACATGAGACTAAGTTACATGTACATGGCCAATTTACAGTCTTCAGTCTCTCGTTTTTTAAAGGGAGTGATCTTCATCACTCACCTAACTTTTCCTTCAGGAGAGTTATTGATCACTCTCCTGGCAACTGAAAATGTATTGGAGAGTAATACAGACAACGGTGAGTCACTCTCACAATACATTAACTCCCGCAATATAAAATCTAGGAGAGTGATCAGCAGTTCTCGCAAATTTCACAAACACAAGAGACTGCAGTCTTGCGTTCTTAAGGAGAGTGATTACTCTCGTAACTAAGTTATTGCCCACTGTCCTTGAAAATGGACATGTAAAGCGAGTAATGATAAGAGCAATCACTCTAGCAATAATACAAATCCAGGATGAACAGCTCTAGCAGATTTCTTCACACAGGAGACAGAATATCCCTAATATTGAGTTGTAAAACTTTGTTATGCCTGATCACCATTCTAGCCATAGGTTCATACTCCACCATACGCTGATAAACAGCTTGTATCACTGACGTCCCTACTCTCCTTGTTTCCCCCGCTGATTCACATCGCCAAGTTCGCGCCTCTTGGCCGTAAGGGGGCGCTTTATCTGGTTACCCAATCGCCGTGCCGTAATAGCTCGGAGATAACCAGATCCCTCATACTAACCACGATTGGATAACTACCTCACGTGATCGAAATTACGTCGTGCCTTCATGATAGATCACGACTCTCACGTAATGTGGAAGCCATGCCAATATTTTGACAGCGACACGCCCCCTTACCGCATCTCTCAAAGGAACTTTTCCCCGACTTTATTAACAGTCAACATTCAATTCAAAATGTGAAACAATTGAACAGTGTTTTCCTGTTACCAATGTAGGCAGCTTGATCTCGTTATATACTCATGACGATAAAGCGTGGTCTTATCAGTGGGATACTAACAACCTTTACAGGGATTTATTTGTTAATTATTTGAAGGTATCAGTGAACAAATGTTTGCAATCAGTTGAAGAACCTTACTAAACAATCGAGGAAGTTATCCAAAAATCTTTTTACTCTTAACACAGAAATTAACCTAATTAGAGCTGTTTTGCTGTTCGTTTATTGTTAGTTTTGCCGTTAACAACATATGAACGTTTGAAAAGGGAGACAACTCATATTGCTTTAATTCACAGTTGGTTGTGAACAAATAGTTCACAAGTTTCTCGCTTTTTTCCACACAGTTATCACTCATTACATGTCATACACGCTGGGTAATTTATTACTGTTACCGAGAGACGAATCTTGGCAGCTTAGCGCCGTCATTTCATCGAAACATTTAAATGATCGTAAACCCTCAAGTATAGTTTCCATCAAATGAAAGACCATTATGAACAGTGTCGGAAAATATTTGTTTTAATTTTTTACGATTTTATTTCACAGATTAAACTGCAAATAAAGTTTGGTATTCTATGGTGGTCTGTTGCAGTCATATTTAGGTCCAGTGACGTCACACTGCCTTAATACATATATTTCAAACTGTGTATGCATTTTCCAATGCTTGATTCAAGCTTAAGGTGTGTATACTTTGAGTTTCAACACAGACTCACTGTTCCAATGTGCATGTTTCACCAAAATCGGAGAAATTAAATGCAAGACACATGACTTGACACTTACGAGTTACCATCTCCCAGATTTTTGTGAAACATGCACATTGGAACAGTGAGCCTGTGTTGAAATTCAAGGTACTATACACACCTTAATCTTGAATCAAGCATTGGAAAAAAGAGTTGTTGTCCAGACAAGATGCAACTGCTTAAAATGCAACATAATCCAATATCGCTGGTAGATGGCAGCCAAATTGGATTATGCTCGTTCATGAAACACAATCCTAACCGGGATCTCACCAAGGTCAAGGGACTCCCTAAGTTTGAAGTAGATCAGTTGAATCGTACTCCAGTTATTGTCCCGACAAGATCAAACTGCTTAAATCCAATGAAATCCAGTATGGCTAATGGTGGCCATATTGGATTAAGCACGTCCTTGAAAAACAATCCTAATCCTCCTCTCAACAATGTCAAGGCCCTCCCCAGGTATGAAATAGATCGGTTGAATCGTTCTCGAGTTATTGTCCGGACAAGATCCAACTGCTTATAATCCAATATGGCTGACGGCGGCCATATTAGATTACGCACATTGCTGAAAAACAATCCCAACCGTCCCCTCACCAATGTCAAGGCACACCCCAAGTTTGAAGTTGATCGGTTAAATCGTTCACGAGTTATTGTCCGGACAAGAAATCTAAGATCCAACTGCTTATAATCCAATATGGCTGACGGCGGCCATATTGGATTATGCACATTGCTGAAAAACAATCCCAACCGTCCTCTCACCGATGTCAAGGCACTCCCCAAGTTTGAAGTAGATCAGTTGAATCGTACTCCACTTATTGTCCGGACAAGATCAAACTGTTTAAAATCCAATGAAATCCAGTATGGCTGATGGTAGCCATATTGGATTAAGCACTTCCTTGAAAAACAATCCTAATCCTCCTCTCAACAATGTCAAGGCACTCCCCACATATGAAGTAGATCGGTTGAATCGTTCTCGAGTTACTGTCCGGACAAGATCCAACTGCTTATTATCCAATATGGCTGACGGCGGCCATATTAGATTACGCACATTGCTGAAAAACAATCCCAACTGTCCTCTCACCAATGTCAAGGCACACCACAAGTTTGAAGCTGATCGGTTAAATCATTCACGAGTCATTGTCCGGACAAGAAAATCTAAGATCCAACTGCTTATTATCCAATATGGCTGACGGCGGCCATATTAGATTATGCACATTGCTGAAAAACAATCCCAACCATCCTCTCGCCAATGTCAAGGCACACCACAAGTTTGAAGTTGATTAGTCAAATCGTTCACGAGTTATTGTCCGGACAAGAAAATCTACGGAATTACGGTGTTTCTAAGTCCCCCCCCCACTAAGTAGCGGGGGACAAAAAAAAACCACCGGCGGGTTCTTCATGTAGCTCCTGTCCTAAAAAATTTGATCATCCCCTAATTTTTCGTGGCAAAGTTCAACTTCCTGTGACTGAATACACAGCTGAGTTACAGTACAGTATCAAAGAAATTGGTTCTCTTCTGCATGGGAGATTTATTTAGTCCATATGCAGAGGTTTTGGTAAGGCCAGAATCAGGGTGTTGGCCAGGATTTCAAAACTGCCTGTCCAAATATCACATTTCACCAAATTTGGACAGTCTAGATCCCTGTTTCTCCTATCTCTCCCAGGTCAAATTTTCAAAACTTTGCCTGTCCAAATTTGAAATTGCCTGTCAGTGGACAGTGAACAGGTCTCTGGCTAACTGTGGCCAGTCTGCCAGTCAGAGATATCAAAATATATTATCTTTTATAACAGGTTTCACTTCTGTGGCAAAAACATAACCAGTGTACTGAAGACAATCACCTGCAGAGTATTTAGCGAAGCAGAGAGATGATAAGCTTCCTTGCTGCCGAACTTGTAAGCCTCTGTTTCAGTACCGTATTACTGACTGACCTGGACAAGCTAAACCGATCTAATCACTTCTATAAAAAAATTAATCTATTTCAAACCCATTGTTTTTTTTGTTGTTTTTTTTATGGTTTGTTTGCGAGAATGGAGCCTTTTAAGGTTTCGCCCACTTGTTTTTTGGGTCCGTAGATTCCGGGCGGGAGGCAACTTCGACTTGGTTATGTAAGCCTATGGAAGAAAATGGCTTTGCGTTCACTTGATTTATCTATTCACTCGGGAACATTTCCAATTAACCTTTTCAAGGCAGTGATGCAGTTGCGTCTAGCATGAGATGCCTGGCAGAATAAAAATGGCAAAATCCATCTACAAACATGTATAGGCCATTTGCTCAGAACTGCAAACACCTGCAACACAATATCACTGGCCAATAAATTTCAACAGTTGAAATTAACTGGCAAATTAGCAACTTCAGACAAAACTAAACTGTTTTAGCTTCACACTTGCCAGAGCAACATGGCATGATTGTAAACATAAACTTCTTTAGATTTATTAGTGCGGGAATTCAAGGAAGGCTAAAGTGAAGTCACAGAATGTATCAGTACAATCGGTTTGGTCACATTTTTACTTAGTGGAACCATGATGTTCATGATGCAGTGACCATGTTCAACTTACGAGTACCCCAATCAGAATTTCAATGAAGTAACAAGACCCTGTAGGTCTCAAAATACACCCACAAAAATTGACCTTGCAGATTCAATAGAAATGTGATTTCATGAGGACTTGTGATATTGCACACAATGTAAATTTTAGCAAGGGCTGTATTTCAACCTCGCTACCAGGTGGCACTACCCAAGGGTCATGAAGGTGCCAAATTTTGAAGTATATGACCATTGGACTAATCTACCTAGTATAATCCGTGGCGTGTCCAACTCCTCCTTCTCCTACTCCGCTTTACTCACTGCACAGCGGGTCGCATAGGTGTGGCGCAGGATAGGGTGGGGTAGGGTGGGGCGAGAGACCTGGGGTTTTCACTACCTGAGATTCCATGGGCCAGGCTTGCACCCTACAGTAGAATGGGTTGACTGCGCATGCGCGATGAGTAGTGCGCGATGAGTAGTATAGAAAGTGCACGCGATCTCCCTAGTCTCATTAATAGAGCACTGATTGGTCAATATTGCTAGAAATTCATCTAATAATATGCCAGGTGTCACCACACAGCATGGGCAGAATCCTACATACTGCATAGGGCAAGTGATGTTCGAGACAGATCAAGAGATAGCCAAGATAATTTCAGTAGGATTTTTATTAGGAACAGTCCCTTGAAGAGCTGACTGTTTGAATGGACAAGAATTCTTTGATGTGACATGTCATTACATCACTGGCTTTATATGCTGATCTCTTTACATCAGACAGTCAGATTGGATTACAATCACAAATCAGATATAATGTATCAAAGATGGTAACAGCCAGTGCTGGCCTGCCTTTGATGTGATTTGATTTATATAATGATCATAGACATCTGTAGATAATAACCTTTTCATCGTTTCAAGATGACATGGATTCTGGATGCTTAGGAACAAAGGTCTTTACTGACTGATTTAAAATAGGGAAGCAACAAAATGGTTATTTGTATATGGTATTATGGTGTTAGCCCAACACGAAGCAGCAAAATATGATAACAGTTTAGGTTTGTTTTCACAAAAGATTATTTCTTGACTGATCATGTAATAAACACACTGTTGATCAGTGTAAAATTTCCCTTCTCTGTAACAGCAGAGGGCTCAGCTAAGTGTTTGATACAATTTCCTCCATAGGCCAATCAAAATGGCACATTTTCTTTTCTAAAATTTGAATTGACCAATGAAGTGCTTCAAACCAGAAGATATCCTTTGATGCATTGTGGGTTCTAGAAATAGTAATTGGGTACCTCAATTTTAGAGACCTATATAAAAACTCAGGGTGCCCAAATTTTCGAGACCTGTATCGAACCTCAGGGTACCCTAATTTTCGAGACCTGTTCCAAATTTAGGGTAACCCCAATTTTAGAGACCTCTATCAGACCTCAGGTCACCCCAATTTTAGAGACCTGTATCAAAACTCAATATCCTTTGATGCATTGTGGGTTCTAGCAAAAGCCAGGGTACCCCAATTTTAGAGACCTGTATCAGTAATTTTAGAGACCTGTATCAAAACTAAGGGTAACCCCAATTTTAGACACCTGTATCAAAACTCAGGAAACCACAATTTTAGAGACATATATCAAACAGGGTACCCCAACTTTAGAGACCCGTTTCAGATTTAAGGTAACCACAATTTTAGAGACCTGTATCAAAGCTCAGGGAACCCCAATTTTAGAGACCTATATCAAACCTCACAGTACCCCAATTTTATACACCTTTATCAAAACTCAGGGTATCCGAATTTTAGAGACTCTATACAAAGCTCAGTGTACACCAGTCTTAGGAGGCCTTTATCAAAACTCAGGGTACCCCAATTTTAGAGACCTGATTCAAAACTTAGGGTACACCCAATATTAGAGACCGGTGTCAACTCTCTGGGTACACCAATTTTAGATACATGTACCTGTATCAAAATCCAGCGTACCCCAATTTTAGAAAACTGATTCAAAACTCAGGGTACCCCCAATTTTAGAGACCTGTATCAAAACACAGGGTACACAAATTTTAGAGTGAGTGAGTGAGTGAATAGAATTTAACGTCGCTTTCAACAATACTTCAGCTATATCGCGACGAACCAACTAAGCACCACCCAGCCAAGTTGCATTCCTGCTACTTCAAAGAAGAAATCTTTGAAGCAGCATGGAACCAGACACCCTCCATCCACCCTATAAAACACTGAGGACAGCACACAAGACAGACAGGATGCTTACATGGTGCAATAAAGACAAGTGATATTACAGTGCTACACATCACATTATCAAGTTCCTGTTGATTCTCAACAAAATGCATTGAAGCAACAGGAACCTGTGCCCACCCAACCACCCATTTATCTAATACAACTAGTAGTTCACCCATTAATATAGGAGAGTGACGTAATGTGGGCCTCGCTTTGGAGTTAGCGTTTAAATGTGAATTCTGACTAATACCTGAGAGTCACTTTGGTCTCCCATGCAGGTAGACATGAACGGCTCTCTTTGAGAATGGGCCTGCACTCGAAGTGTGAGAGATATGATTTTGGAGGTAACAGACAACAACTCAGTGGAACACATTTCATGCAAAAAGATGGCTAAATCCATACAGATTTTACATCTCCAATTATCCAACAAAAATAAATCTGCTAACTTTTAAGGATTTAGCATGCTTGGAGAGGCCCATCGGGCATGTCAACATACATGTACACAGCCAGGTGGGGAGAAGAGTTGCCAGATCCTTCTCTTTATGCAATATCTTTGCATTATCACATACGGTTGTTAAAAGACAATTTTCTAAGCTTCTTAGCTTGTCATGGACACGAGGGGCTCTCGAGAAGGAAATCATTCATATCCGTTGGCTGTCCAAGATAGTTAACAGTGCCTCGGTCATGTTGCCTGATCAAACATTTGTACTGGCTGCAAACGATCAGACACGCAGACAACATGGACAAACAGATCAACTGCCGCATCAGGTCATCTGTATACGCATTAAGGAGATATTTTGAAAAATTCATACTTGATTTGCCCAAGCTGTCGGAATACAAGTTGTCGGCCATAATTTTTCTCTTATAAAACCTAATTTCTTAAAACATATCAATCGTTGCTTCTAACATAATAACTATAGATACCTATTAGCTTCATACAGGGAATTTCTGAGAAGCTAACATGGTCACCATTTTGAATTTACTCATTATACTTTGCACCCAGTATTTAGTGCAAATAGGCTTTAAATGTCTCTATTATTCATGGACAAACTACATGAAAACTTCATGAAGTTTCAGCTCTTATTTTCGTTTTTTCCCCTGGAGTTTAGCCTCATCTGCCAACATCGACATAAAGGTTGCATGAACAGACAAGCAATTTACCAACACACAAAACATGTTTGCATACAGAATATTCTGGGGTTTATGAATGAGTGAGTGAGTGAATGCAATTTAACGTCGCTTTCAACACTATTTCACGACGTTTGGTTCCTATTCCTTTTCACACCCGGAAACCACACAGGTAGGGTCCTATTCCTTTTCACACCCAGGAACCCCACAGGTGCCCCAGTTAGTCACCTCTTACGACAAGCTCTCTGGAGGGCTGATGCCTATTCTCACCATGACCTGGAGTGTGCACGACGACACCCCAGGTCAATCCCCGGAAGCCCCACAGGCTGGGGTTTACGAAAGGGCAACTGTTCATCAGTCTCTCAGGTGTGTACAATCTGTGAGAGCTGTTGATCCAAGCCTGGATAGTGGCTCACAGTGAAAATATAGGAGGAAATTTGCCAAAATATAGGAGAAATATAGGAATTTTCTTAATAAAATATAGGAAATAAAAAGTGTAAGAGATTTGAATGTTTTCTGAAATGTATTTTATCATGCTAATTTGACTCATTTCAGAGAAAGTTTTCATGAGAAAAAGTCCAAATATAGGAAATATAGGAGGTGTGGTGTAAAATATAGGAATGACTCCAAAATATAGCAAAATATAGTTCAGCAATATTTCAGCTATATAGGGACGATCAAACAAAATTCTAAGTACTCAAGCCAATAACTTAGTAATCCAACACATTAAAACATACACACATTAAAACTTATGCAACAAACCGATTTCTCTCAAATAACTCAAGACACAGTCCTCCCTCACCCGACTAAAAAAGATCTTACAATCTTAAAATCTATACAGTCGATAAGAATGTGTTTCACTGTGAGATCTTCGTGGCAGCCGCATGGAATACACCTTGAGACTGGCTCTTTTTTTAGTAAATGTTCATGAGTCAGTCTTGCAGGCCTGGTGATCTCTCTCTATCACTCTCCATTGCATTGGTAGTTTTTAGAAAAGTGATCAAAAGCTCTCCTGGAGAGTGGTACTTTTTAAAAGGGAGAGACTGGTACATGCCATCTAATAAGCTGTTATTCCCATTTTGGAAAAAAACTGCCAAGGATGCCCTGTTGATTATGCCACGACACGTTCGTTGAAGTCTGCACAAGACGACGCAATGGGTCATGTGACCAGAGCGTTATTACCTTTTGTGTAGTCTCGGGGATCTTCTTGCTCGTCATCATCTGAGCCAAGGATCTCCTCTTCTTCCTCTTCCTCGTACTGCGGCTCCGACTTCTGGTTCTCCGTCCTACAACGACAACAAACAGGAAGTGAACACTTGAGCCTTGCAAGAAGTAACGCCCCTGTTATTACGTGGTGCAATCGGGGGTAAACAGGCCGGAGGAAAGAATCACCATCGCTAGATACACCTGCCCATGTTTGAGAACAATCATAGAATAAACATGATAAACAGACTCCTAATTCGGGAATGTCCCGACCGCTGTCGAGAAATCAAGTAAGCCTGCCACATGTTTGCTGAAGGAATTTGATAATTTGAAACCAGCCCAAGAAGAGATAATGATGGAAGTCGTAGTTGATTGTCTGGTCTTTTATTCTTCGACTATTACACAAAAATAATCTCAGGCAGATCAGGCAAGCGATTGTGCAATGCATAAAACCCCTTCAAAGGAGTATCCATCTCTTGGAAGGATTATCATTTTTTGTCTCATGATGAAAAACCGCTCTATACTCAGGTTCGGATTTTATATGCCTATTTTTCATGCATATGATGTCAAACAAGTATGATGGGAGACAGTAGACTAGAGTACCGTGTACAGTTTTCATTTATAAACTTATTACCAGCATACAAGTGCTAGTCATAATGGTGTCCATCCGTCTTTTTTGGCACCCTATTTCAATTTGTGACACTCAAAATTAAGGATATTTCAAATTCAATGAACACAAATGGAAATGACCCTTCAATAATAAATTACTTACATGTACAACTCAATTAGTTACATGTACAAGTATACAGAGCATTGCTCTTGAACTTCAAGTTTGCAACACATGCAAGCAGTTTGCACGAACATAGCAGGTCCTTCCCACATTAACATTATACCAATGGACAGGCCTCACTATAACAGAGGTGCAGTGACTGCCTGCCTGGACCAAGAGGGCAGAGTCCCTGAGACATTGTATTCCAATTCTCCTCTATGCTATAAATGGAGAACTACGAATCCTCTTAACGATTCAATAGACCATAAAATGAGGGGATGATCAGATTTGTTGATGGAATGATATCATAATGGTTTAAATTCATTCAGATAATTTGTCATTTCTTTGTTATTTTATCCGAATGAATCAATTGATTTTTATCCACAGAAGTGGGGTGGTTGAATTTTAATAAAGTGATTTAATTATTAGAGGGTTTACTGGCACAAATCTTTTAAAATGTCGTTAACACATATATGCTTTAAATATACCCTGCTATTAAAATTCCACAAAAATAAAACTTTAAAACATGTTGGGAGGTGTATTGAAATTCTTAGGTGCATGCTTCAAAACCATGCATTTCATGATCTATGTACATGTATGCTTGTAGTCATGTTCTGTCATGAGGAGTGATATATACATGTATGCTTGTAGTCATGTTCTGTCATGAGGAGTGATATATACATGTATGCTTGTAGTCATGTTCTGTCATGAGGAGTGATATATACATGTATGCTTGTAGTCATGTTCTGTCATGAGGAGTGATATATACATGTATGCTTGTAGTCATGTTCTGTCATGAGGAGTGATATATACATGTATGCTTGTAGTCATGTTCTGTCATGAGGAGTGATATATACATGTATGCTTGTAGTCATGTTCTGTCATGAGGAGTGATATATACATGTATGCTTGTAGTCATGTTCTGTCATGAGGAGTGATATATACATGTACGCTTGTAGTCATGTTCTGTCATGAGGAGTGATATATACATGTATGCTTGTAGTCATGTTCTGTCATGAGGAGTGATATATACATGTATGCTTGTAGTCATGTTCTGTCATGAGGAGTGATATATACATGTATGCTTGTAGTCATGTTCTGTCGTGAGGAGTGATATATACATGTATGCTTGTAGTCATGTTCTGTCGTGAGGAGTGATATATACATGTATGCTTGTAGTCATGTTCTGTCATGAGGAGTGATATATACATGTATGCGTGTAGTCCTGTTCTGTCATGAGGAGTGATATATACATGTACATGTATGCGTGTAGTCCTGTTCTGTCATGAGGAGTGATATATACATGTACATGTATGCTTGTAGTCATGTTCTGTCATGAGGAGTGATATATACATGTATGCTTGTAGTCATGTTCTGTCGTGAGGAGTGATATATACATGTACATGTATGCGTGTAGTCCTGTTCTGTCATCAGGAGTGATATATACATGTACATGTATGCTTGTAGTCCTGTTCTGTCATGAGGAGTGATATATACATGTACATGTATGCTTGTAGTCCTGTTCTGTCATCAGGAGTGATATATACATATACATGTATGCTTGTAGTCCTGTTCTGTCATGAGGAGTGATATATACATGTACATGTATGCGTGTAGTCCTGTTCTGTCGTGAGGAGTGATATATACATGTACATGTATGCGTGTAGTCCTGTTCTGTCATGAGGAGTGATATATACATGTACATGTATGCGTGTAGTCCTGTTCTGTCATGAGGAGTGATATATACATGTACATGTATGCGTGTAGTCCTGTTCTGTCATGAGGAGTGATATATACATGTACATGTATGCTTGTAGTCCTGTTCTGTCATGAGGAGTGATATATACATGTACATGTATGCTTGTAGTCCTGTTCTGTCATGAGGAGTGATATATACATGTACATGTATGCTTGTAGTCCTGTTCTGTCATGAGGAGTGATATATACATGTACATGTATGCGTGTAGTCCTGTTCTGTCATGAGGAGTGATATATACATGTACATGTATGCTTGTAGTCCTGTTCTGTCATGAGGAGTGATATATACATGTACATGTATGCTTGTAGTCCTGTTCTGTCATGAGGAGTGATATATACATGTACATGTATGCTTGTAGTCCTGTTCTGTCATGAGGAGTGATATATACATGTATGCGTGTAGTCCTGTTCTGTCATGAGGAGTGATATATACATGTACATGTATGCTTGTAGTCCTGTTCTGTCATGAGGAGTGATATATACATGTACATGTATGCTTGTAGTCCTGTTCTGTCATGAGGAGTGATATATACATGTATGCTTGTAGTCCTGTTCTGTCATGAGGAGTGATATATACATGTACATGTATGCTTGTAGTCCTGTTCTGTCATGAGGAGTGATATATACATGTATGCGTGTAGTCCTGTTCTGTCATGAGGAGTGATATATACATGTACATGTATGCTTGTAGTCCTGTTCTGTCATGAGGAGTGATATATACATGTATGCGTGTAGTCCTGTTCTGTCATGAGGAGTGATATATACATGTACATGTATGCTTGTAGTCCTGTTCTGTCATGAGGAGTGATATATACATGTACATGTATGCTTGTAGTCCTGTTCTGTCATGAGGAGTGATATATACATGTATGCTTGTAGTCCTGTTCTGTCATGAGGAGTGATATATACATGTACATGTATGCTTGTAGTCCTGTTCTGTCATGAGGAGTGATATATACATGTACATGTATGCTTGTAGTCCTGTTCTGTCATGAGGAGTGATATATACATATACATGTATGCTTGTAGTCCTGTTCTGTCATGAGGAGTGATATATACATGTACATGTATGCGTGTAGTCCTGTTCTGTCGTGAGGAGTGATATATACATGTACATGTATGCGTGTAGTCCTGTTCTGTCATGAGGAGTGATATATACATGTACATGTATGCGTGTAGTCCTGTTCTGTCATGAGGAGTGATATATACATGTACATGTATGCGTGTAGTCCTGTTCTGTCATGAGGAGTGATATATACATGTACATGTATGCTTGTAGTCCTGTTCTGTCATGAGGAGTGATATATACATGTACATGTATGCTTGTAGTCCTGTTCTGTCATGAGGAGTGATATATACATGTACATGTATGCGGTAGTCTGTTCTGTCATCAGAGTGATATATACATGTACATGTATGCGTGTAGTCCTGTTCTGTCATCAGGGAGTGATATATACATGTACATGTATGCGTGTGTCCTTGCCCTGTCATCAGGAGTGATATATACATGTACATGCATGCGTGTAGTCCTGTTCTGTCATGAGGAGTGATATATACATGTACATGTATGCGTGTAGTCCTGTTCTGTCATGAGGGAGTGATATATACATGTACATGTGTGCGTGCGTGTAGTCCTGTTCTGTCATGAGGAGCATATATACATGTACATGTATGCGTGTAGTCCTGTTCTGTCATGAGTGATATATACATGTACATGTATGCGTGTAGTCCTGTTCTGTCATGAGGAGTGATATATACATGTACATGGCGTGTAGTCCTGTTCTGTCATGAGGAGTGATATATACATGTACATGTATGCGTGTAGTCCTGTTCTGTCATGAGGAGTGATATATACATGTACATGTATGCGTGTAGTCCTGTTCTGTCATGAGGAGTGATATATACATGTACATGTATGCGTGTAGTCCTGTTCTGTCATGAGGAGTGATATATACATGTACATGTATGCGTGTAGTCCTGTTCTGTCATGAGGAGTGATATATACATGTACATGTATGCTTGTAGTCCTGTTCTGTCATGAGGAGTGATATATACATGTACATGTATGCGTGTAGTCCTGTTCTGTCATGAGGAGTGATATATACATGTACATGTATGCGTGTAGTCCTGTTCTGTCATGAGGAGTGATATATACATGTACATGTATGCGTGTAGTCCTGTTCTGTCATGAGGAGTGATATATACATGTACATGTATGCGTGTAGTCATGTTCTGTCATGAGGAGTGATACATACATGTACATGTATGCTTGTAGTCCTGTTCTGTCATCAGGAGTGATATATACATGTACATGTATGCTTGTAGTCATGTTCTGTCATGAGGAGTGATACATACATGTACATGTATGCTTGTAGTCCTGTTCTGTCATGAGGAGTGATACATACATGTACATGTATGCTTGTAGTCCTGTTCTGTCATGAGGAGTGATATATACATGTACATGTATGCTTGTAGTCCTGTTCTGTCATGAGGAGTGATATATACATATACATGTATGCTTGTAGTCCTGTTCTGTCATGAGGAGTGATATATACATGTACATGTATGCTTGTAGTCCTGTTCTGTCATGAGGAGTGATATATACATGTACATGTATGCTTGTAGTCCTGTTCTGTCATGAGGAGTGATATATACATGTACATGTATGCTTGTAGTCCTGTTCTGTCATGAGGAGTGATATATACATGTATGCTTGTAGTCCTGTTCTGTCATGAGGAGTGATATATACATGTACATGTATGCTTGTAGTCCTGTTCTGTCATGAGGAGTGATATATACATGTACATGTATGCGTGTAGTCCTGTTCTGTCATGAGGAGTGATATATACATGTACATGTATGCGTGTAGTCCTGTTCTGTCATGAGGAGTGATATATACATGTACATGTATGCGTGTAGTCCTGTTCTGTCATGAGGAGTGATATATACATGTACATGTATGCGTGTAGTCCTGTTCTGTCATGAGGAGTGATATATACATGTAGTGAATCCTCCAATCATTCAATCTTAACCTGGTGGACAAAATGCAATGAGTCATTCTAAAATTTGACCAGGCTAAATTAGATGTATAATTAAAATAAAGAAGAAACTAGAGGTTCCGCTTTGACCCTTGAGTTGCCGCTCCGGCATGAAGCCTATGCTGGTTGTTTTTTTAAGCAAAAACATATGTCTCCCCCAACCTCCCACCTTGCCTTGAGTGGGCACATAATTTAAGGGAAAGTGCTATAAAATGAATGTAGCAATAAGTATCCTAAACAAAGCTGCGCATCTAAAAATATTAATTACAAAGAGGCGATTTTTATTGTTGCAGTAACCCAGTGAGGAGTCGGGATTTATATAGCAATGAGTGGATTGTCGACATCTACAGCGTCCAACCAATGTGAAATACGTGTAATTGTGAAGCATCAACTATTTCCAAACTGATCACATTATAGGAAAGATGCAAAACATACAAGAACCACACCTATAGTATACATGCTGTACCATATAGAAGTTTCATGCATCTGCCTTCAGTAGTTTCCAAGATATGAAGTGAACAAAAATTGGACAGACAGATAAGCACATTTTGCATGCACCCACGCAAGCACTAGCTCACACTCAAACCTAATTAGATCATTTAAGGCCATTTCAATGAATCTTCCATCCAAGTTTGGTGAAATTCCGTCGAGTAGGTCTCCAGATATCTTGCAGACAAGGTATGTATAGACATGAACAATTAGATGGACGGACGGACGATGGACATGGATAAATGCACACACACACCCAAACCTAATCAAATGAGGGGGCTATCCCAATGAACTTTCCATCCAAGTTTGGTGAAATTCTGTCCAGTAGTTCTTCAGATATCTTGCAGAAAGGGCCTGTATATACATATACATGTACAAGTACATGGACAGACGGACGGACACCGAACATGAACGAACGCACACACAAACCAAAACCTAATCAGATGAGAGGACTATCCCAATAAAGCTTCCATCCAAGTTTGGTGAACTTCCGTCACGTAGTTCTCCAGATATCTTGCAGACAAGGCCTGTATATACATGTACAAGTAGATGAACGGACGGACGGATACCCGACACGGATGAATGCATGCACACATACACCAAAACCTGATCAAATGAGGGGGCTATCCCAATGAAGCTTCCATCCAAGTTTGGTGAAATTCCATCCAGTAGTTCTCAAGATATCTTGCAGACAATTAAGGCCTGTATATACATGTACAAGTAGATGGACGGACGGACGGACACCGGACACGGATGAACGCATGCACACACACCAAAACCTAATCAAATAAGGGGGCTATCCCAATGAAGCTTCCCTACAAGTTTGGTGAAATTCCGTCCAGTAGTTCTCAAGATATCTTGCAGACAAGGCCTGTATATACATGTACAGGTAGATGGCCGGACGGACGGACACAGGACACGGATGAATGCACGCACACACACCAAAACCTAATCAAATGAGGGGGCTATCCCACTGAAGCTTCCATCCAAGTTTGGTGAAATTCCATCCAGTAGTTCTTAAGATATCTTGCAGACAAGGCCTGTATATACATGTACAAGTAGATGGACGGACGGACGGACACCGGACATGGATGAATGCACGCACACACACCAAAATCTAATCAAATGAGGGGGCTATCCCAATGAAGCTTCCATCCAAGTTTGGTGAAATTTCATCGAGTAGTTCTCAAGATATCTTGCAGACAAGGCAAGGGGACGGACAGACATCCATCCAGACATTCATCCATCCATCCAGACAGACAGCACAAACACTAGATGTCTCCCCCCAACATAGTTGGGGGAGACATAATAAATGCATTACCAGCATGATTTCTGATGTCAACTTCCTTTTGCAATAAATTTGATACATGTAACCCTCTCATTCCATGGTGGGAAATGTCGGTTCATACTCCATGTAAGAATCACCAGACAAATTATGCATACAATAGCCAAGTCTGGGGACAACAATATGTCCAGACTTGAGCCTTTTCAGCTGCACAACGACTGAGACAATAGCCTCCTACATGAAATATCTGCCAAAATGTCACTTCCTGTGATTGTATTATTAGATACTTTATCTTCCTTGCACACCAATCAAGGTGAGTGGTTCGCTACACATGTACATGTATAAGCAGTGGAATTCCGTTGCAGCCAATCGATCAATAAAAATAGGGAGTTACGTCCAAAGCACAATTTCACGCTCAAGTGCAAAATCTCACACAGTGACGTAGGCAGCAAGTGTAAGCAGAATACTAAGTTTTGCAACTTCGTATCAATCCGTCTATTCCACAATAATCCTTGGACAATTTTATCTTGCCTCGATGGCAGCTAGACAGGTGCACTGAAACGTGGGTAATTGTGTGAGCTCCGGTTCGTTCTCATGATCTTTCCCCAATCCCTTTGACCTGGGGCAGGTATTGTAGCTATTGCTAACTGGTGTAAATATAACAAGAACCCAAGGGGCTTCAACATACGCCCGTATATCTGGAATTACAGTGGTCCAAACTTCAAATTTGTTTAATAGCCTTGATTCCAATTGGTAGCTAGCAATCCAGAGAAAGGTCTACGATTTTGTGCTTCTGAGAATGTAACATATATCACATTTTATATTGAATGATAAACTAAAATGAGCTTAACTCTTGGTAACTAGTTGTGCTTGAAGCAAGAGCCGAGAGCTCACATATCCCACACTGAAATCGACACTAGTCAAACACAAGGAAATAATAGTTTTCCTGTAAATGGAAAGGAAAAAAAAAGTGATGAAATAAACCTTTGTTCTTGAGTTAATAAACAGGTATGAAAGTCGACCCCTCTCCCCGTTAAATTAGTAAATGTATGGTTTTTATTTCACAACAGTTTAACTAAATGTGGCTGTTTCAAACACGGGAGACAACTCCACAGGACAAATGCAATATACATGTAGGGGAGAGAACTCTGAATATTCCAACCTAACATATA